>PVJS01007347.1:0-56443 GCA_004027185.1 Glis glis
TCCCTGGGTTCAAGCCTCCATACTACCAAAAAAAAAAAAAAAAAAATCCAGGCATAGTGGTGCACGCTTGTAATCCCAGTACTTGGGAAGCTGAGACAGGAGGATCACAGGTTGGAAGACAGCCTCAGCAACTTAGTGAGATCCTCAGCAACTTAGTGAGACCCTGCTTCAAAATAAAGAATAAAAAATAGGGTTGGGGATGTAGCTTGAAGGTAGAATGCCCCTGGGTTCAATCCCCGGTACCACCAAAAAAAGAGAATAAAATAGGGCTGGGGGTATAGCTTGAAGGTAGAATGTCTCTGGGTTCAATCCCTAGTACCACAAATATATAAATAAATAAATAAATAAAATCTCAGTTACACAAAATGAATACGTTCCAGAGATCTGCTATACAACTTTATGCCTCAGTCAACAATAATGTATTGTACACTTAAATTTTTATTAAGACAGTGGCTCTCAAATAAGTATTCTTTCCACAAGGGGGGGCGGCAGGAGGACGGCTTTGGAGGTAATGTATACATTCATTACCCCAATAGTGACCATGGTATCACTCATGTGTTCTATCTCCAATTCCATCAAATTGAACATATTAAATATGCCTGATTTTTTCTGTCAATTATATCTCAATAAAGCTATTTTGCAAAAAGAGATACACACGGGATGCTGTGATAGGAGGATCCCAGGTTCAAGGCCAGCCTTGGCAACTTAGCGAGACCCTGTTTCAAAATAAAAACTAAAAGGGGCTGGGGTGTAGCTTGGAAGGAGAATGCCCCGGGATCAATCCCCAGTACCAAAGAGACAGAGAAAGAGGGGGAGAGAGATTATAAAAACCATGCAACACAGAATAATGGATTGGTGATTCTCTTCTTGCACCACTAAAGCCTTGACAGAGAGAGAACAGATGCATGGGAGGAAGTCCTCAGGAAAGCATTCCCAGAGATGCTCAGGCGAGGACTGAAGGGTGCCCCCGGAACGCAGCTTTAGACGTGCAAGTACTTCCTCAGTCTATTTTTGAGTACTCTTGCCTTTAAAGCACTATTCTGTGATTCCTCCCTTCTTGATGCCACTGGGAATCAAGCAGTTGTCACCTGTAGGAGGGTAAATGAAGAGAGACGGCATCCATGAAGAAAGGACAGAGGATGCATGAAGTGGTTCTGGGGAAACCGGCTCACCATCCAGAGTAAAAAGTGCAATTATGTCTCTACTTCAAATCCCAGACAAAAATGCGTTCTGCATGAATCAAAAAGCTAAAAGCTAAAAGCAAAGTTAAAATTGAGTCTTGTATTTTCATCTAATAATTTTTATGACTTTGGGATAGGAAAGAGTTCTTAAACAAGATGAAAATATAAATCATAAGGGGGAAGATTGATCGAGTCATTACACCAGAATTATAAATGTTTGCAAGTTAGACAAAGTCAAAAGGCAATTAAAGAACCTAATAGCCAGGCATGGTGGCACACGCTTGAAATCCCAGTACTTGGGAGGCAGAGACCAGAGGATCGCAGGTTCTCAGCCAGTCTCAGCAACTTAGTGAGGCCCTCCGCAACTTAGTGAGACCCTGTTTCAAAATAAAGAAAAAAAATAGGGCTGGGGGTATAGCTCGGAGGTAGAATGCCCCTGGGTTCAATCCCCAGTATCAAAAAAAAAAGAACCTAATATATATAAGCAAAAGATGTTAACAAATAACTCATACACTAGAAAGGAAACTCCCAGCCCTGTAAGACACCCAGCCTTGCTATTTGTGTGTCTACCACAACTGGACAGATAGGATTATCATTGTTAGCTTTGTGGCAGGAATGTGACAAGAATCAAGCTGATTTCCAATTCAAAAATCTGGAAAGGCTTGGGAATTTGCATCACTTTTTTTTTTTTTACCCCTAAAGGCTCATAAAGGGAGTAGGGTCAAAAGAGGAGTTTTAATTAGCAGTCATTATAAAAATCCAGGCCGGGCATGGTGGCACACACTTGTAATCCCAGTACTTGGGAGGCTGAGACAGGAGGATCGCAGGTTCAAGAACAGTCTCAGCAGGTTGTGAGGCTCTCATCAACCTAGGGAGACCCTGTTTCCAAATAAGAAATAAAATCGGGTTGGGGATGTAGCTTGAAGGTAGAATTCCCCTGGGTTCAATCCCCAGTACCAAAAAAAATAAATAAATAAAAATTCAAAAATAGGACTGAGGGTGTAGCTTGGAGGTGGAATGCCCCTGGGCTCAATCCCCAGTACCAGAGAATAAAAATTCATTACAACCAGCATATTCCTGCCCCAGAGACCAAAGATTTACTCAGCCAGGCTACTCTTGATGGTCATTGAGAGAACACACCTCCAGGAGGAGCCATAGAGTTATAAGCATAAACCAAGAGAATAGAGCAGTTCTACTACAAATACGTGCATGTGCTGGTGCCCAACAGAAGAGCCAGACCCCTACTCTATCAGGCTACAGGGGAGACCACCCCTGCACAGACATGTTTCATTCTGCATTTTTGTGCCTCAGTCTTTTTTGGTTTTTGTTTTGTCTTTTTGTCTTTTGTGTGTGTGTGTGTGTGTGTGTGTGTGTGTGTGTGTGTATGTGGTATTGGGGATTGAACCCAGTGGCATTCTACCTCCAAGATACACCTCCAGCCAATTTCATTTTTTATTTAGAAACAGGGTCTCACCAAGTTGCTGAGGGTCTTGCTAAATTGCTGAGCCTGGCCTTGAACCTGTAATCCTCCTGTCTCAGCCTTCCAAGTGTTGGGATTATAGGTGTGTGCCACCACGCCCAGCTGTGCTTCAGTCTTAAATATAAACAGTCAAGACCTCCAAGGGAAGCTTCTATGATGAAAGATATCAAAGAAAAACTACAAACCAGAACAATAAAAAAAGAACTCAGGAGAGAGATATAATATAGAATGTTGAAGAAAACTACAAGAAGTATACTTAATATCATCACAGAGGTGAGACGTTGAATCCATGAAATATCAATAAAATGCTACTCAGATAAGTAAATATTCAGCCAGGCATGGTGGCACATGCCTGTAATTGCAATACTTTGCAGGCTGAGACAGGGGGATTGCAGGTTCAAGGCCAGACTCAGCAACTTAGCGAGGCCCTTAGCAACTTGGTAAGACCCTGTTTTAAAAGAAAAAAATAAAATTGAGCTGAGTCTCAGAGGTAGACCACTCTTGAGTTCAATCCCCAGTAGTATCACAATAAATAAATAAATAAATAAATAAATATTCAGAAGGAAAAAAGTTAGAACCCTAAAAGGAAACGATAGACAAAACCATGTGATAGTTGAAAAATTTAACACACAAATGTCAGAAACCAATAAGGTAAGAAAATAAAAATGAATAAAGGCATAGAAAATTTTAACACCACTTTCAACCAACTGGATCTAATTGACATTTACAGATTAGCTTACAAAACAAATACAGAATATATATATATATATATATATATATATTTTTTTTTTTTTTTTTGGTGGCACTGAAGATGGAACCCAGGGGCATTCTACCTCTGAGCTACACCCCTGGTCCTATTTTATTTTTAATTAGAAACAGGGTCTCACTATATTGATGAGAGTCTCACTACTTGCTGAGACTGTCCTCAAACCTGGGATCCTCCTGTCTCAGCCTCTCAAGTACTGGGATTACAGGCGTGTGCCACCATGCCCGGTTTAGAATATATATATTTTTTCCTAGTCCACATAGAACATACACCAAGAAGGACAGTCTTCTGAGACCTGGAATAAGTCTCAGCAAGTTTTAAAGGACTAACTAAAAATATAGATTATATTTCCTGAACAACAACAAAGAAAATTAGAGAATCAAATAAAAAATCAATAATAAAATATCTAGAAAAATCTCTAAATATTTGGAAATTAAGCAACACATTTCTAAATCACTCAGAGTCAAAGAAGAAACAAAAGAAAAAATTTTAAATGTCTCACAATGAATGATAACTAAGGAAACATTCCAAAATTTGACAGATATGGCAGTCTTTTAAATAAACATTTAGCATAAGTATTTACAGTTTAATGGCTTTAAATGAAAAGAAAGAGAGGCCTACAATTAAATATCTTAGTTTCCAGCACCAGTCATAAAGAAAGAATAGATTAAGATCAAAGGAAGTAAAAAAGAAGGAAATAATAACTAGCAGAAGTTAAAAAAAACAATAGTGGGACATGAAGGAAAAGGGTAATCTGAAGCCATATTTCAGTACCAAGGTTCCCCATCCTTCCTGTGTGTTAGAATTACCCAGGAGACTTAAAAACCCTCAATGGCCAGGCCAAACTCAACAAATCAATCTCTGGGCAGAGTTTTGATTATAATCTCAAATATCTCCTAGACCTAAGTTTTGTCTTTTAACACTGACAAATGGGCACAAGCAATATGAATAAAACCTTTGCTTTGTAAAAAACAAAACAAAAAAAAACCTAATAAGGAAAACTAATCAAGTCAAAAGAAGGGACAACACAACAGATCCTACAGACATTGAAAAGGGAATATTAGAAACACCTTTAGCCCAGTAAAGCTGAAAAGTATAATTTCACAGATACAAGACCAATGCAAGAAGAAACAGGATATCTGGAAAGTACTTCATCTTTAAAAGAAATGAGAAATTTTCCCACAAAAGGAAAGCTCTAGACCAAGATGGATCCTATCAATGTTTTTTTTTTTTTAATAATGCCAAGCTTACAAACCTTTTCAGAAAATAGAGAAAGAAGGGACACTTTTCCAACTCTTTTACTAAGGTTGGTATAACACCAATTATGAGTAAACAAATAAACCTGATACAAATAAATTATAGATTAATATGACTGACAAGCAAAGGCACAAAAATCTGTGTGTGTGTGTGTGTGTGTGTGTGTGTGTGTGTGTGTGTGTGGTACTAGGGATTGAATCCAGGGTCATTCTACCTCTGAGCTATACCCCCAGCCCTATTTTTTATTTTTACTTTGAAACAGGGTCTCACTAGGTTTCTGAGAGTCTCACTACTTGCTGAGGCTGTCCTTGAACCTGTGATCCTACTGTCTCAGCCTCCCAAGTACTGCATCACCACATCCGGCATAAAAATCTTTAGCAAAATATGAATGAATCAATGGGAGGAAAATATGCTGGCCTAAGTAATTTTGGCACTGAGTAGTGACTATAATTTAAAGACAGAAAGAACTGAACATAGGCATTGTACTCCAGGTAGTGACATTGATTCTCCTGGGGGCTTATGAGACGTATATACTTGGGTTGAACGAATGGTAAAAGGATAGTGGGTGGTGAGTGGTGAATAGAACAACTAGAGAGAACAATAAATAAACAAAAAAAAATGAACAACGCCGCAGATCAAATGGACTCAACAAATATATTCAAAACACTCTACCCAGTAGCAGTAAACCATGAATTCTTCTCCTTTTTTTTTCCCTTTCTGGTACTGGGGATTGAACCCAGAGGCATTCTACTCTGAGCTACACCCCCAGCCCATTTCTTATTCTTTATTTTGAAACAGGGTCTCACTAAGTTGTGGAGGGCCTCACTAAGTAGCTGAGGCTGGCCACGAACCTGGGATCTTCCTGCCTCAGCCTCCAAAGTACTGGGATTACAAGTGTGCATCACCATGCCCGGCTCCATGCATTCTTCTTAAGCACACACAAAACATCCTCTTGGATATATCCCATGTTAGGTCCGAAGAGTATTAACAATTTTAAGAAGATTAAAATCTTACAAAATATTTTCTCTGACCATAATGAAATAAAACTAGACATCAATAGCAAAGGAAAAACAAGAAAATTCTCAAATGCATGAAAGGTAAACAACTCACAATCAATCAGTGGGTCAAAATGGAAACCAAAAGGGAATTTGAAAAATGATCTGGATGCAGCAGCAAAAGCAATACCAAGTGGGAAGTGTATAGTGATACACGCTCAGATTAAAAAGAAGATTTGACAGCAAGGACCTGACTTTACATCTCAATAGAGTGGAAAAAGAACAAACTAAACCAAAAGATGAAGTAATGAATATTAAATCAGAGAAAAATCCAATCCAAGAAGGTTTCTTCTTCTTTTTTTTTTTTTTTTGCAGTACCCGGGATTGAACACAGGGGCGTTCTACCTCCCTACGCCCCTGGCCCTATTTTTTTATACTTTATTTTGAAACCAGGTCTCACGAAGTTGTGAAGGGCCTCACTAGGGAGAGAGAGAGAGAGAGAGAGAGAGAGAGAGAAAGCTGAGGCTGGCCTCGAACCCATCCTCCGGTCTCCGCCTCCCAAAGTACTGGGATTACAAACGTATGCCACCACGCCTGGCTAGAAGGTTTCTTTTAAGTCAACAATATTGCTAATATTTTAGCTTTACAAATGATGAAAAAAGAGAAAGGTCTCACATGACTAAAAGAAGAAATGAAATAGGGACGATTACAATGGATGCCACAGAAACAGGAATTGTGTGTGCCTGTGCAGACCTGCTCTAGTCTCTCTCCTTCTTATAAAGCCACCAGGATTCATTCATGGGGGATACACCCCAATGACCTTATCTAATCCCAGTTACCATCAAAATCCCCATTTCTTTTCCTTTCTTTTTTTTTTTGGTGTGTGTGTGTGTGTGTGTGTGTGTGTGTGTGTGTGTGTGTGTTTTACTGGGGATTGAGCCCAAGGGCAAGCTACACCCTCAGCCCTGTTGTATTTATTTATTTTAATTTTTTGTGGTACTGGGGATTGAGCCCAGGGGCATTCTACCTCCAAGCTCCACCCCCAGTCCTATTTTATTATTTGGGAACAGGGTCTCGCTAAGTTGCAGAGGGCCTCACTAAGTAGCTGAGGCTGGCCGCAAACCTGTGATCCTCCTGTCTCAGCCTCCCAAGTACTGGGATTACAAACGTGGCCACCATGCCCAACTTTATTTATTTTAATTTTGAAACAGGGTCTTACTAAATAGCTGAGGCTGCTCTCGAACTTGTGATCCTCCTGTCTCAGCCTCCCAAGTACTAGGATTACAGGCAGGTGTCCCCATTTCTAAACACAATAGTCAATGAAGTCTAGACCCTCTTAATACCTTTCAATGGGTATTAAATTTCAACACGTGGCCCTTGTGGGTTGTACCCAAACTACAGAAGTGACATTAGAATAGAAACATGAAAACACAGAAGAGATGAGGCATGTGGATTTCTGGGGGGAAAGCAGCCCAGGCAGAGAGAACGGCTAATGTTAAAGGCCAAGACAGAGCTGAACATGGGGGTGCACGTTTTTAAGGCTGAGACAGGAGGATCGCAGGTTCGAGGACAGCCTCAGCAAGTAGTGAGACTCTCATCAACCTAGCGAGACCCTGTTTCAAAATAAAAATAAAAAACCGGGCGTGGTAGTGCACGCTTGTAATCCCAGTACTTGGGAGAGACTGAGACAGGAGGATCCAGGTTCGCAGCCACCCTCAGATACTTAGTGAGGCCCTCCAAAACTTAATGAGACTCTGATTCAAAGTAAAGAATAAAAAATAGGGCTGGGGGTGTAGCTCGGAGGTAGAATGCCCTGGGTTCAATTCCCAGTACTGCAATAAATAAATAAATAAATAAATAAATAAATAAATAAATAAATAAATGGGGCTGGTGACGTACCTTAGAGGTAGAATGCCCCTGGGCTAAATTCCCAGTACCATTAAAATAAAACAAAAAACAACCTGAGTCTCCCTGACTGCTCTAGTTAAACGTCATTTATTTTTTTCTCTCTCTCTCTCTCTCTCTCTCTCTCTCTCTCACACACACACACACACACACACACACACACACACTTGCACATATACACAGTTTGGATTTCCCCTTTCCCTTTTCTCCTCTTTTTTTCTCAATAACACTTATACATTTTCTAGGGTCATCAACTCATCCCAGTGTGCCGGAGGCTTTCCCACATTGAGCACCGCAAGTCCTGTATCCTGAGAATTCCCTTGATTGCAGGTAAACAGGGACACCCAACTTCCAATACGCTATATTAATTATTTATTGTGTGTTATACATTCCCCCGACTCCCCACTACAGAATATAAACTGTAGGAGGACTGAGATTGTTGTCTGTTTTGTCCACTAATGTCCACAGCACAGCTTAGAAGATAGCGGGCACTCGGTGAATGTTTGTTGAATGAATGGCTGAGCAGGAGAGTAATAGGAGTAAAGTCAGAGAAGCAACGAGAGCGGGACCACATAGAGCTTTGTAACTGCTCTAAATACTCTGATGTTGACTTGAGTGGGGTGGGAGGCCCCTGGAGAGATTCAGACAGAACCAGCCTTCAGTTTTAACAGAGTCACTTTGAAGGGAAAGCACTTTGGAGGCCATCGAAATAACCCAAGCGAGTGATGTTGCTCAGACAAGCTCCAAAAAATTAGGAATGGAGCTGGCATTCAGTCCCGGAAGTGAGAGTCCAGAGCTGCCTCCAATGCTTACGCGAGGCTTGCTGGGAGATGGAAGGGCCGGGAGCCAGGCACAGCGGGCCCTGCGACTTACAGGGAAGAAGGAGCTCTAATAGACCTCGCACCCTGCTCCCAGCGCAGCACCACCTGCCGCGCTCCGCAGCGCCCCTGGTGGCCGCTCCCTCGCAGCGCTCAGAAGTCCAAGCTACCAGGACCCGGATGGGGTATCACAGCACCAGTAAGAGCCCAGGAGTCCCGATGAGACCACCCCAATTCTGTTCCCGGCACAAGAGTGAAATTTATATAAATGTCAGAGAATATTCAAGAAAATGCTGGTAAAAAGGAATGGGAGCCATCTTGCCTTAGCAGATTTTGTTTAAAGACATAAAGTCATTGCAATGTAAAAAATACTAGAAAACCCACAAATAGAAACTGAACATGTGATAAAGCACTCTTACAACTCAACAGGAAAGGGATGGCTTATTTAAGTAACCATTTCTGGAACAATTGATTATCAAAGGTATGGTGGGGAAAGAGGAGAGCTTTGCTTTTGCCTATATGAAAATTACATACTTAAAGATTAAAATAGCCAGGCGTGGTGGCGCACGCTTGTAATCCCAGTACTTTGGGAGGTGGAGACTGGAGGATCTGGGTTCGGGGCCAGCCTCAGCTCTCTCCCTCTCTCTCTCTCTCTCTCTCTCTTTCTCTCTCTCTCTCTACTTAGAGAGGCCCTCTGCAACTTCGTGAGACCTGGTTTCAAAATAAAGTATAAAAAATAGGGCCGGGGGTGGAGCCTGGAGGTAGAACGCCCCTGCGTTCAATCCCCGGTACTGCAAATAAAAAAAAAGATTAAAATATAACAGTAGTAATATAGGAAAAAACTCAGGAAGATGTGCTATGCCTCTGGCACTCGTGGTGGTGCTGGGTGCATGGAGGTGGAGGAGACACTTCTGATGCAAGACAGGAAACTCAAAAGCCAAGGGCCAGGAAGAAACATTGGACTATGTAAATATTTACAATTCGACATACGAGACAATAGGTCAAAAGACAAAGCTTGGGCTGTGGAAAATATTTGAGGTACGAATGTCAGATAAATGACTCCTACCTGTAAGACGTAAATACCTCCCATCAGCTGATACAATAAGGACTAACAGCCCAGCCGAAAAATAGAGGAAAAAATAGTCATTTTATAGATGAGAAAATCCAGAGGCTCACGGAAGTTCCACTCTCGATTATCAGCAAAGCACCACCTAAAGCCATGAGTTTCCTCCACAGGGGACAGAACGTTGGGGACACCCTTACACCCAGGGCAAGAAGGGGTGAGGGGCAGGCAAGATGCACGGCCCATTCCTTTGCCATAGAGGAATACTGGAGTTACTGGAATTTTTTTTGGAAATTAATCTGGCAAACTCTGTTAACATTAAAAATCCATGTATCACTTACCATTTCTAGGTTTGAAGATTTACCCTGTAGAATTAAATCCTATAAAATCAAAAGTATATTTACTGTAGTAGAAAGTATATATAGGTAAAGGATGTTTACTGAAGCATTGTTGGCCAAGGGTCACACACACATACATACAAACACAGTGAAATATTATTCAACCTTTAAAAAAGAGATCCTAACTGGACGTGTTGGCTCAGGCTTGTAATTCCAGTACTTGGGAGGCTGAGACAGGAGGATGGCAGGTTCGAGGACAGCCTCAGCAAGTAGTGAGACTCTCATCAACTAGCAAGACCCTGTTTCCAAATAAAAATAAAAATAGGGCTGGGGGTGTAGCTCAGAGGTAGAATGCCCCTGGGTTCAATCCCCAGTGCCACAAAAAAAAATAAATAAATAAATAAAAAAGATTTCCTGCCATTTGCCACAAAGTGGGTGGGCCTGGAGGACATTATGCTATGTACAATAAGCCAGACACAGAAAGAAAAATATGAATAGTAATATTAATATTACTATTAATACTAAGATTACATGATCTCACTCATGTAGAACCTGAAAAAGATCAGATAGATATATAGAAGAGAAAGAGAACAAAGTAGTATTTACCATGTACTGGGGGATTGGAGGAAATAGGGAGATGTAGGTAGAGAGATACACAGTAGTAGATATGTAAGATTAACAGGTCTACAGACCTAATATACAGCATAAGGACTATCATTAAACTGTACTGTATTGGGGGTTTTTGTTAAATAAATAGATTTTAGTTGCTCTTGCAGCAAAAAATTATAGGAGATGATAAATGTCAATTTGCTTCACTATAGTAGACATTTTACTAACTGTATATATCTCATAACTTCATGTTGCAAGTCTCAAATATACACAATGATTTCTTTTAGACAAGAATATACTAGATTACTAACATTTGTTAGAGGTGGTACAGGGACATGTTTGAGGAAGGAGAGATGGTTTTGAGATAAATAACAGGGAAAAGACCATACAACATGAACCCCACCTGAGCATTGTGTAAGAGAAAGAATATACTAGAGAATTCTGTTGGGCTGCTGGTGTAGCTCATCGTACAGCACTTGCCTAGCATGCAGGAGGCCTTGGGTTCAATCCCCAGTACCAAAAAGAGAGAGGGAATTCTGTTAATGTAACAGCAGATATGCAAAAAGAAATACTTCTTGAGTCCCCTTCCAAACATATACTATAAATACTATAGACTATAAATCCCCCATTACACCTACCCCTTAGAAAAAAACAAAAACCTAAAATCTCTGTACTTTTTTTGCTGTTATCCTAAGAAAAATAAGAGCAGAAACAGATTGGGGGGGGGGGACAGCTAGCAGATTGCCACAGCTGTAACCTTAACCTGATTGTGAGTTTGGGTGGGTTGTCCATTAATGTTTTGAGAAGCATTCCTAAGGAAAGAGACTTGGAAAGGGCGGTAGCATCTGTACACATCATGAAGAGGCCTGACCTGAGGTGACTACAGTCATGTTGGTCATAACTGCCATGTTGTACACCATGAGACCCCTGCACGCCTTCCAAGCCCTGCAGTCCTTAAGACCGCCCAGCTGGAATGTTTCTTAACTGACGTTTGGCAGGTTAAGTGTTTGGGGGAGAGCCCAGGTAGTTCTGTTTGGCCCAGGCTCACCTTTGTCTAGCTTAGCATATAAACTCCTTCCTCCTGCCTCAGGGTGTGGGGACCTTCCGTCTTGCTGTCACCCAAGACACACTTCTGTCCAGGAGGCCCTAATTAATTACATTCTGTGTAATCCTGGGTCTGTCAGCCAATTCAGTTCCAAATCTGTTGGAAATGTCTGCCTTTGGCGGCAAGTTCTTGAACCCTAGGTTTTTCTGAAACACCTGGCTAAAAGTGCAGTTCTGCCAAGGAAGGAATAGAGAGCAGATAGTGAGGGAAACTGGCTTCCAACATAAAACACTAAGCTGTGTGTATGAGACTGTGGAGAGTGCCTGTGGACATGCTTTTTTGAATTGTGAATTGCTTGACCTAAGTGCTGCCATTTTGAGGCAAATGTGTGTGAGTAAAAGTGAAACACCCAAAATGACAGCCTGGGAGCCTCCCAGGTCTGGCTTGAGTGATATGTTTAACGTCCTTTCCCCCGGCTGATGCAACCCTAGGACTGGATGTAACTGCGCATGCCCAGCCTCAGCTTAAGGAGCATATGCCCACCTAAGATAAGACCCCCCTCAAATAGTATATAAGGTCCAAGAGAATTAGGCCCAGTGAGCCTCCAGCTACAAGTCAAGTGAGTTACCAGACTCCCTGTCACGGTGCTCCGCGACTGCTGGTGTGTTCCCACCAACGGCGACAACCCAAGAACCTGGAGAGGAAACTGCGTTCTGGTAAGCTCCCCTGCTGAATCTCAGCTGCGCAGTGTTAGGGCTCCCATACCCCGCGTGAAGTGTGAAAATAAATTGGTATAAACTTCCATCAGGAGTCTGAATCTAAATTCTGCCAGTCTATAGCTCTCCAACTCTTCCTAGTGGGTGGGCTCACTCAGAACAGACTTTTCCTAAAGAGTTAGGGCAACAGCCAGGCATGGTGGCGCATGCCTGTAATCCCAGTACTTGGGAGGCTGAGACAGGAGGATTGCAGGTTCGAGACCAGCCTCAGCAACTTAGTGAGACTCTTAGCAACAAAGAAAGACCCTGTTTCGCCGGGCGTGGTGGCGCACGCTTGTAATCCCAGTACTTTGGGAGGCGGAGACTGGAGGATCCGGGTTCGCGGCCAGCCTCAGCTCTCACTCTGTCTCTGTCTCTGTCTCTGTCTCTGTCTCTCTCCTTAGTGAGGCCCTCCTCAACTTCGTGAGACCCGGTTTCAAAATAAAGCATAAAAAAAATAGGGCCGGGGGCATAGCGCGGAGGTAGAACGCCTCTGCGTTCAATCCCCGGTACTGCAAAAAAAAAAAAAAAGAAAGACCCTGTTTCAAAACAAAAACAAAAAATAAAAAGGGCTGGGGGTGTAGCTGGCAGGTAGAATGCCCCTGGGTACAATCCCCAGTAACCCCCCCCACACACACACACAGAGTTAGGGCAACAGAAAAAAAAATCGTATATAGCTCACTCTTAAAATGTCTGCAACCACTCACCACCCTGGAAATTTATCACAAAACATCTCTAACCTCAGGGTGTGTTCCCCAGGCTCCATTCTCTCTCTCTCTGACCGTTTCTCTCAAGTTTTCCAAACCTCAAATTCCTGGTTTGGAAACTAAGCTGTTTCACACAAGGAGTTAACTCTCTGTTTAGGTATAGGAGGTGAGGTCCCCAAGCCAAAGTCTGGAATTGTATTTCCTTAAATAAAGACAACTTCTCCCCAAGGAGAATTCATCTTTCTGTCCTTAAAATAACAATGTCCCACCGGGCGTGGTGACGCACGCTTGTAATCCCAGTACTTTGGGAGACAGAGACTGGAGGATCAGGGTTCGCAACCAGCCTCAGCTCGCTCGCTCTCTCTCTCTCTCTCTCTCCCTTTCTCTCTCTCTCTCTCTCTCTCTACTTAGTGAGGCCCTCAGCAACTTCGTGAGACCCAGTTTCAAAATAAAGTATAAAAAATAGGGCCGGGGGTGTAGCGCAGAGGTAGAACGCCCCTGCGTTCAATCCCCAGTATCGCAAAAATAAATAAATAAATAAATAAAATAAAATAACAATGTCCCAGCCGGGCTCGGCGGCACATGCTTGTAATCCAAGTACTTGGGAGGCCAAGACAGGAAGATTGCAGGTTCTCGACCAGCCTCAGCAATTTAGCGAGGGCCTCCGTAACTTACTGAGACCCTGTTTCAAAATAAAAAATAAAATAGTGCTGGGGGTGTGGCTCAGAGGCAGAATGCCCTGGGTTAAAAAAAAAAAAAAGTTCCCATCTTGCTTAACTTACTTGCTAAATAAGTGAATGGTCCAGAAATTTCTTTACAGGTTTCCTGAATAAGAAGGAAAGATAGATTCTGGGGGCAATTATCCTTATACTAGTATCATAAAGTATATTTGCCAGATCATTAATGATTCAATAAATATTGTCTCGTCCGCTGTCCTAGGAGCGCAGTAAACAAAAGGTGAACCAGAGAAAGAAAGTCTTTGTTCTCATGGCTCTTACCACCCAGGAATACCCAGTTCCACACACATTTTGCGAAGAGAGTCTCGGGTCCCGCCCGAGAGTGGCACGATACTGACGGGGGAGCAAACGCCTGACGGCACGAAAACACACCACAGACCGGGAGACATGTCAAGCACGATCTCGTTTATTAGAAAGCCAATCCCCCTTTTAAAGTAGAGACCATACAGGAAACTCGCAAGCAGTATGGTGTGACCCAATGGCACGCTAGGGTCAGGTCATTACGCCCCCCTGTAACCTATCATAGGTGGAGGCACCTGTTGTCTGTGAGCACGGAAGGAGGTAACTGCCTATCATAGCCCTGCTGAGGTTAGATGGGGCTATCTGCGGGACCTCCCTCTGAGGGGTCCGCCAGCACCATCTTTGCCATTGATATGCTGAGTCACTGCCTCGTGGAAGAGGCCTGGTACTCTAGAGCAGGCTTCTGCTAGTCCACCAGGCCCTTTCATGGCACCGGGTGGAGACCCCAGCAAAGAGAGAACAAGTAAACTCCAACTATCTCCTTCACATCCCTCAGACATACAGCAAGAGTGCTGAGAACAGGGGAAAAAAATCCACACTGAATGTCTATGCAAGCCCAGCCTTCCCGGAGTTCGTCATTCGTGATGTATATACACCACAGAGCACAACACGAGAGACTGCAAGAATGAAGGGCAGTAATAATAGCTGTCGTTGTCTAGGAAACAGCTCCCACTCTCCAAGGAAACAGAAAGAGGGCTCCACTGTGACCCGCACAGTGAAGCATGCTCACGTGACTGGCTTTGGCCAATCAAATGTGAGTGGAAGTCATCGGAGGCTTCTGATTGGAGGTTTACCAGTCAGCCTCAGTTAAGCCCAGTGCTTGCCTCTTGGGCAGCCTGAGACGTTAGCTGGCTCCGGTGTCGGCCTGGCTTGTGGACTAAACGTGTCCAGGAGCTGAGTCCTCGGCCAACCCGTGATAGACATCCGGTGAACTGAAAATAAACCTCTGTGTTTTAAGTTGTGAGGACGCGGGGAGCGTGTATCACGGCGGTGGAATCCAGCCCGCATCAGTCTCAACGCGAGCAACTGGGTAAGTCTACAAAAGTCAGCTCCCTCACCCTCGTCAGCCTCGGGGAGCAAATGCCATCGTTATCCCCGTAATGTTCGCGGATGAGAAGGAGCGGATGAGCAGTGTTCAGATTCAAACCTAGGGGTTCCGGGTGCTTCTATGATCTGGTGACTCAAACACAGTTCTTTCTTGAATTAATGAGTGGCAACTGAACCATCTTGGGTGCCTAGTGCCAGGTCCTCGGCCTTAGGCACTGGGGATACACGGGTGAACAAGAGAGAGAGTAGCTTATTTCCTGGTGGAGCAGGAAGAGAGCAAACAATTCCGGATCATTATGAAGAGCGTAAACTAGGTGGATGTGCTAGAAGGCCGGGAGGTGAAGGCGCTGAGACGAAGTGTCAGAAGGACCTCAGAGAAGGTGAGACTTCAGTTGAAAGGAAGAGAGGGCGAGGAAGGAGAAGGGACTTTCCCTAGAAGGTGGCGCGTGGGTCAGTGGTGCAGAGGGGACAGTGGCGAGAGAACCTATATAGGAGTGAGGAGGAGAGGGTAAGAGGCAGGACCCGCTGCTGTAGGGCTGGAGGATCCTACGACCAGGGATCCCACAGCGCCCATCACTTTCGAACCTACAGACGTCTATGCAGCCCCAGCCAGGAGCTGCCAGCCCTGACTTTGAATATACCCCACCCAAATTCTTCTACTAGGATTTCTTCTTCTCCTCCTCCTCCTCCTCCTCCTCCTCCTCCTCCTCCTCCTCCTTCTATACTTGGGGATTGAACCCAGGGGCATTCTACCTCTAAACTCCACCCCCAGCCCTATTTTTTATTCTTTGTTTTGAAACAGGGTCTCACTAAGTTGTAGAGGACCTCACTAAGTAGCTGAGGTTGGCCGAGAACCTGAGATCCTCCTGTCTCAGCCTCCCAACTACTGGGATTACAAGTGTGTACCACCAGGCCCGGCTTCTACTAGGATTTTCTAAATGTCCCTCTCCCTTTCTATGCCATCCCCTCCGGAGCCAATCCGGGGAGGCCGCTGTCCCCACCCGCCGCCTCGCATAGCCCTGGTTTAGGACCCAGTGCTGGTGTCTGGGGTGTGGGTGGGGTGCTGGAAGCCGGCTCGTTTTGTGTGTCTCCTATAATGCGTGGGCCGGGGGATTGTGACCTCATCGGGAACAGGCGGAGCCCAGCAAGCGCTGCGAGTCCCACCCCCGACCCTCCGCTGCCAAAGCACAAGCCGAAACCAAGCCAGGCAGCGCCTCCCGAGGGACTCTCGCAGGTGTCGGCGGACGGCCAGGTGAGCGCAGGCGCCAGCGCGGAGCCGGGTAGAGCTCTACTCGCCGGCGAGGCCCGCCCGGCAGCGACGCCACGGGCCGCCGGCGGTACTGCAGCGCGCGTCCGAGGCTCTACCGGCCGCGCATGCCCGGGGCTCCGCTCCCAGCTCCCGGCCAGCCCCGCCGCGCGCTCCCGAGCTCCAGGGGCCGCGCCGCGGGGCTTGCACCGCAGACCGCCACGAGGTCCGCGCTGGGAGGCGGCGGCTGCGGTAGGGTCCGTGCAGATGCCCTGGAAACCTCCACGAAAAGGTTGCTCTGGCCGTTCTTGTTTTGCAGTTGAGAAAAGCATCTCAGAGACAGGCAGTAAATTGTCCAAGGTCACACAGCAGGGCAAGAGGAATAGAGATCAGGATTCGGATTCTACAGCCTCCACTCCCTGCTCCCCACGGCTTCTAGGAGTGCTAAATTTGAGTTTCAGGGTTGTCATATACCAGCTTAGGGACCCTGGGCAAGGGGGTCTTTATCCTTCTTTCACGATGAACAAACTGAGGCGTGAAGAAGCTACTAGAAATTTCTGAAACGTTTTAAAAGGGAAAAAAAGCTACTTCCTAGTGCCATCTGTCTATCATAAAGTCTGAATGCGTCTGAGATTTACAGTCTGTCTCCCAACACTGGTGTAAAGATCTTGGCCTGGTGTAAGAGAGAGACCTGGCCCTTTTCCAAGGGACGGGAGATTTAGTCAGGTCATAGAATTAATGTTCGGGAACTAGAGAAAACAAAACGGGGTAGTGTGCGTGGTGTGGAAGGAGGTGCAGAGCAAGAGAGATGAGGATCAACACGTTTCTTACAGGCAGAATGCAATAAAGGACACCCTAGGATCACAGCGTTTAAGCGGACGATCTAAATCCATGCCGCCCTTGTCTCTCCCACATCGTGCCAACTCCTGCCCGTCTCAGGGCCTTTGCGCAGAGCCTCCCTCTGCAGAAAGCTCTTTCCCATCTGCCTGCCCTAGATCTCATCTCAAAGGCCCTTCAGTGAGCCTTCACGACCATCCTTTCTCTTGCTTTACATGAACTCCCTTCCACATTGCTCTGCCCAGTTTTATTTTCTCCCTGGCATCTAGCACTCCTGAGTATTAATTGTATGTTCCTTTACAGGTTTGTGGTCTACAATCCCCAACAAAATGAACAGTCCCTAAGGGCTTGGCTTGATCTCCTTCCTCACTCCTTAGCACCTAGCCTGTGCCTGCACTGAGTAGGTGCTCAAAAAAAAAAAAATGAGTCTTAACCCAACAAGTAGATGAATAGTGGCTCCTGGCTCTTCTACTAAATGACTGGTCTCATTCACATCTTGTGTTTTCGCTTCTATAGTGGAGGCAGTTTTAACTAGGAGCTTGTATTAGGGCTGTCATAACAAACATTTCTTGTCTCACTTTTTTTTTGTGGTACTAGGGATTGAACGCAGGGGCATTCTACCTCGGAGGTATGCCCCCAGCCCTATTTTATTTTTATTTTGAAACAGGGTCTCACTAGGTTGATGAGCATCTCACTACTTGCTGAGGCTGTCCTCGAACCTGCGATCCTCCCATCTCAGCCTCCCAACTACTGGGATTACAAGCGTGGGCCACCCACCACACCAGGCTCTTGTCTCACATTTTTTGAGGTCAGAAGCCTGAAATTGAGGTGTTGGTGGGGGCCTCCCCTCCCAGAACCTCAGGGAAGGGGCCCTCCCTTGCCTTTCCAAGCTTCTGATAGCCCCAGTCATTTCTTGCTTTATGGCTCTATAATGCCAGTCGACCCCCTGCTTTCAATGCCGTCTTGTCCCTGTGCATCTGTGTCTATGTGGCATTCTGCTCTCTGCATCTCCTTTCTTATAAGGATGCCCACCAGTCACATCTGGTAAAGGCCCTTCCTGATGACCTCATCCTGATGACACTCACAGGAACCAAGGAGATGGGGCTCCAGCATATCTTCCTGGAGAACATAATTCAATCAATATTAGAAGTGATCCAGGGGATATTGAAGAATTTAGGCCAACTTGAGGCTGGGGAAGAAGACACGAAGGGCAGCTACCAGTGTAGGAAATGTGCAGTGGTATTTCTGGAAGAGCTGCTCCCCCCCATCAAAAGACTCCCGGGGAAGAACAATTCAACTTTAATGGTTGCTGCAAGAATGGATTCTGTTCCCTGCATGGCCCTTTCTCCAGGCTGTAAACATCCTGTTTCCAGACCCTCTGCAAACCCTTTTATCTCACTGCATTTGGGCTTCTGAAAAATGTTACGAGCTCATTTTGGGTGACTTTTTTATCTGCCAGGGACTGTGTTGAGTCATGACTTGCTTTTTCTGGTTAAATGCTGATAACCCCTCCCCCCACGAGGAAGATCCTATTGACTGAATTTTACCTGAGAAACTGAGGTTCCGACAGGTTAGGGAGCAGGCTTGCGGTTTCTGTGCATCAGATCTGGGACTGATAACAGCTCTAATTCCAGAGCAACTTCCAGGAAACCCACAAGATTTTTGTTTGTTTGTTTGTTTTTTGCGGTACTGGGGATTGAACTCTGGGGCATTCTACCTCCGAGCTCCACCCCCAGCCCTATTTTTTATTCCTTATTTTGAAACGGTCTCACTAAGTTGAGGATGGCCTCACTAAGCAGCTGAGGCTGGCCGCGATCCCGAATCCTCCGGTCTCAGCCTCCCAAGTACTGGGATTACAAGCGTGCGTGCGCCACCACGCCCGGCTCCACAATACTTTTTTTTATTGGTGCATTGTAATTATAAATCATAGATTCAAAGCGATACATGAATATGTGCACACATCACTTGGTGTATTTCTCTTCATATCCCACCAGCTCCCTAGTGATACCTTCATGTGTGGATATAACCTTATTTGAACTGTTCCGTCTTTCAAGCCTCGTTTTCCCCTCCTTTGCCCTCCCCCAGTCCCCTTCCTACATTCTACTGGATTCTCTCCTCGTTCCACTGAAATCCCCTTTGTTTCCTATGTTTGTTCTAGCCTCCACCCATGAGAGAAAACATACGACCCTTGACTTTCCGAGACTGGCTGATCTCGCTTAGCCTAATATTCTCTAGGTCCATCAATTTTCCTGCAAATGACATGATTTTGTCATGGCTGCATCAAATTCCATGTGTCTATCTACCATATTTTCCTTATCCATTCATCTGGTGATAAACCCCTAGGTTGGTTTCCATCAATTCTTTGTGACTAGAGAGGACAGAACTGTGAGGCATGAGTGGAAGTTTCAAGGAGAGACAACAGTTTGGACTAAGCCTGGCGTGGTGGCACACGCTTGTAACCCCAGTACTTGGGAGGCTGAGACCGGAGGATCCAGGTTCGAGGCCAGCCTCAGCTACTTAGTGAGGCCCTCCGCAAGTTAGCGAGACCCTGTTTCAAAATAAAGTATAAAAAATAGGGCTGGGGTGTAGCTTGAAGGTAGAATGCCCCTAGGTTCAATCCCCAGTACCGCAAAAAAAAGTAAAAGAAAACAGTTTGGACTAAAATTTAGGGGAAATTTCCTCTAAATCTTAAATTTGATTAATTTTCTAATTCACAGAATTAACTGCTTTTCCTGATTTGGCTCCTTTTGACACTACATGTTTTCAGGGAGTGGCCAGTTCAGATTCTCAATGCCCTTCCCAACCTTGCCCCCTTCTTTTTTTTTTTTTGGTAGTACTGGGGATTGAACACAGAGGCATTCTACCTCCAAGCTATACTGCCAGCCCTTTTTATATATTATTTTTTTGTGTGTGTGGTACTGAGGATTGAACCCAGGGGCATTCTACCTCTGAGCTACACCCCTAGCCCTATTTTTTATTCTTTATTTTGAAACATGGTCTCACTAGGTTGCAGAGAGTCTCACAAGTTGTTGAGACTGGCTGTGAACCTGTGATCCACCAGTCTCAGCTTCCCAAGTACTGGGATTACAAGCTTGCGCCACCACACCCGACCTTTTTTACTTTTTATTTTGAAACAGGGTCTGGCTATGTTGCTCAGAATCTCACTAGGCTGCTGAGGCTGTCCTTGAACCTGCAACTCTCCGGTCTCGGCCTCCCAAGTACTAGGATTACAGGAGTGCTCCACTATGCCCAGCTCCCGCCTCATCTTGAGGGAGACTGTAAACTCTGCATCTCACTGCGTTTTCTGAGAAGAGGTCCCTGGGGTTCTCTGGGCCCTAGGAGGCATGACAGTATAGCAGCTCCCTTATCAGGGCTGGGTGAAGAAGACTGCCTAGCAGCGTGGGTGAGGGACCAGCTCTCTGGCTGCCCAGCTCCTGAGATTTGAAGGGCAGAGGTCTTGCTCAGTGGCTGGTCTTGAGGTTGGCGTTCCATTGTCCAGGAATGGAGTTGGGGGCTTGGGAATTGCCCGGCCCAGCATCTCTCCACGCAGCGCACTACCCGGCCTGCAGGGCATTTTGATCTCTGGTGGCCAACAGGAAGGGGTTGCAGACCAGCCTTGCCCCCTCCAAGCTCCGAAACTCTTTCTTTCTTTCTTTTGGCTTTTATTCCTGGAGAATCTGCACTTTCAGAAGACGCTGCTTGCCTGCCACATAATCTGCTTTTTCTGGGAAAACAGGTTTATTTGGTGGGATGCAGCGTCCGGGTCACTGATCCTGGGAACCTTTCTTTCTTCAGAGCATCTATTCTAGATATGGTTTTCTTCCGAAAGAGCGTGCGATTGCGGAAGGGGACTGGTTTCCCGAAAACAGTACTGGGGTGCAGGACGCAGGGACAAAACGACGACACTAAATGAACTCATACCATGTGTAGACTCTCTCAGGGTCGAAGTCCCCCTTGACCCTCACAACCTACATGCTGGATGAAGCGTTGGGCCTTAGGACTGATCTTCCCCAGCGTTAGCAATGGAAACAGGAGACTTAGGAGAGGAAAGGGGGCTTCCATGCCCAAGGGCCAGGAGCTAGAAGTGGGATGGAGCCAGGACTCGGGCCATCCGCATTCGACGATGCTGTCCGAGGAGACGGAACCTGGGAGCTGAGGACCCGAGCTCCTCTGCCCTGGCTGCACTCACCCGCTTCAGACTAAACGCTCCACGAGGGCAGGCCTGCAGCCTTTCCTCCCAGGGACCAGGGCCCGCCATCCGCTGGGCCACCAGGAGGCCCGGCATCAGTCCTCCTGTCGCCGAAGAGGCTGCTGGGCGTGCAGCATGGTGGGGACGCGGACTCTTGGGGTGCAGCGCTCAGCGGGGGCAGGTCCCAGATGCTCGGCGAGGCCGGGTGGAGGGCGCGGCCCGGGCAGCAGCGCGGAGCCGGGAGGCGGCGCAGCCTCGGGGACCTCGGGCGCTGGCCGGGCCACCGCAGCCCCGCACTGCGCACGCGCGCGGCCGGCTCCGCCCCCCGGGTAGGGACCTACAGCGGGCGCGGCGGCGGTGGGCGGCGGGCGGCGGGCGCTGCGGCCGCCTCTCGGGCAGCGGGACCGGCACCGGCCGCGCGGTGAGTGGGTCGGCGGGGGCGCGGGCGGGCGTGCGCGGCGGGGCCGGGCCGGGCCGGGGCCGGCGGCGGGGCGCGCGGGGCGGGGTCCTGCCCCGGGAGGGCGGGAGGGCGGGCGCCGGTGGCGGCCTGCAGCCCCGCGTGCACACGCGAGCCGCACCGCCGCCACCGCGGGGACGGGGACAGCGCGCCCGGCCGGGTGACAGGCCGCGGCGGGGACCGGGGCCGGGGGTGCTGCCCGTCCCGGGCCTGCGCCCGCCTTTGTGCCGCCTCCCGGGCCGGCCGGGTGGGGACGGAGCCGGCGCGCGGCCCGTTGTGTGTCGCCGGTCCCCGCCCCCAGCGTTTAAAAGATGCCTCGCCGGCTCCGAGGATCCCTACCGGCCGCCCGAGCAGGAAGTGTCGTCAGGAGGCCATTTTTAAAGCCTCCTGCGGGCCTCGGAGCCGGGGGATGCCCTGGGGGTATCCGTAGCTGGAAGACGCGCGGGCGACCCCCGGAGGGACGCGGCCGCCCCCGGACCCGGCGACCCCGGAGCTGGCTCCTCCCGCGCCACGCCGGGCGCCGCGCACCGGCCGAGGAGGTGCCGTCGTGCGAGCGTGCAACAATAAACTTGAGAACCGGTGCATTGTCTTTCCTGGGAGCGCCGAGGGGTAGGGATGGGCTGGGCCGCGGGGGACCTGGGCGAGGGTTGGGGCGACGCAGGATGAAGCTGGAGTTGTCCCCCAAGCTGGAGTCGCTCGGTGGGACCTCCCCATCCCAGCCTGCCCTTTAAAAGAATCTTGTTCCCTTGGGCTTTGGAGGTAGTTTAAGGCCAGGGAGAGGATGCCAAAGAATGGACACTGCTTAACACAGAAGGAAGACCCGAACAAGAGAAGACAGCATTTAACCCTTGTGTATATGTCGGTTTATAACGATTACTTTAAAATGCCCCTGATTTGAAAAACTAAGATAATGAACAGTTCACCAACATAACATTAAATAATAATAAGGAAGCCTGTAATCCCAGTACTTGGGAGGCTGAGATAGGAGGATGGCAGGTTCGAGGCCATGTTAGCCTCGAACTTAGCAAGAACCCTGTTTCAAAAATAAAAAAAAATAGGGGTGGGGGTGTAGCTCAGAGGCAGAACGCCCCTGATTCTATCCCTAGCACCACACAAATAAATAATAAAAAGGGAAATAAAGAGCACTTTGTTCTGTTTAAAAATAGAAATCTGCCCAGATAATCCGTAATGCTGTGTTGGAATCCGTAAAAAATTATCTTGCAAGTTTAGAACTGAAACCACCTTGGAAGAAAGACTTGGCTGCCGGAAGCCGGCAGCGCTTGTCTGTAGAGGAGCCGAGCGGGAGCATGGGAATGTGTCTCCTTGTCGCTCTTTGATATTCAAAGTTCAGCCCAGCTCATGATTCTACACCACGGCACCTACCAGCCTAGCGTGTCGGAAGCCCAGAAAATATTGTTTAGAAACCAATGTAATACCATTTCTTTAAATAGAATACAAATAAGAGTATTCCGATTTTTAAGTTGTGTGATATCTTTAACCAAGGATGCATTTTTTAAAAATATATGTGTATGTGTTTATATGTGTGTGTGTGTGTGTGTGTGTGTGTGTGTGTGTGTGTTGGTACTGGGGATTGAACACAGAGGCATTCTACCTCCAAGCTACACCCCCAACCCGATTTTACTTCATATTTGGAAGTAAATACTTCATATTTACTTCATATTTGGGTCTTACTCGGTTGCTGAGAGCCTCGCTAAGTTGCCGAAGCTGGCTTTGAACCTGTGATCCTCCTGTCTCAGCCTCCCAAGTACTGGGATTACAAGCGTGTGCCACCACACCCAGCTTCTTAAAATATTTTTGATCTTGGTTCTGAGATAGTAGGCTGAAAAAGGAACACTTGCACGTATCCTGTTAGACTGTAACATTGATTACTAGTGTGGTTTGAAAAGCACAGACAGGAGGAGAGCATTACTTGGGGTACTGGGACCCCTCCTTCCTCTGTTACCCTAAACTAATGGAGATTTTTTTAAATCCAATAATAGCCACTTTAAAAATTCACACTTCTATCGCTCTGGGACTATTTGGCTTTAAGTAAGAGGATCTGGGCCAGTGTCTGCGTGACAGGAAGAACAAAGAACACTTTGATTCTTGTCACTGCGAAGGCTGCCATTTCTTCCCTTCATTCACTCATTCTTTCAGACACTTGTACTGAGTGCCTTCCTGGCCAAGCCATATGCTGTTGGTTATGACAAACAGGGTCCTCACCAGGGAGGGTTTCTTTCCCCAGTCTTGAATTGTTCCTAAACTGCCTATTGTCTACTGCGTATTCGTTGTTGTTGCTGTTCACGTGTTCATGCCCAGCCAACTGTAATTTTCAGGATTCATCTTTGGGAAAAAGCAGCTAGAGGTCCTCTAATCCAGATATTCCCCTCGGGGGTGGGATGGTGAGGCTGCACAATCACCGGGTAGAATTTTAAACCTTGTGCCTGGGCCCCGCCCCAGGGAAAGAGCCATCTGATTCATTAGGTCCCATGAATCCTGGGAATCCTTTCTTTTTTTAAGCTCCCTGGGTGACTGCCTCATGCCAGTGCCTGAGAAGCACTTCTGGGGCTCATTCTCATTATTTTCTGGGAGAAAGGTGTCCAGGAAACCAAGGCTTTGCATCTCCAGGACTTAAACCCAAGTGTCTGGCTTCTGTTGCAGGCATCTCTGTGCAGCGCAGGGTTCTGAGCCGAGAAGCCTTCACCGGGGCCTGAAGTTTTGACACCAGTGGCCCTGAGTGTCTGAGAAGACAGGCTGGAAGGGAAGGGAGAGCCCGTGGACTTCCATCATTGTGACTCACATCCGCAGCGTGAACAGTAAGAACAGTACTCAGGTGACAGCAGATCCCAGCCCTGACCAGTTCACAGCTTCGCACAGCAGGCTAAGCCAACACAGTTTAGATTGGAGAACTGGGCAGCAGCCGGTCGCCAGCTCTCTGTGACCTCAGAAAAGCCACACATCTTCTCCAGACCGTTTCTCTTTGAAAAAGCAGGTAATTGAAGGCTTGCTTCGAGGCGTAGCCAGGTAACAACCTGCTTCTGCAGGCATCTCTTCCACCTGATGAGCCAAGGTGCCCCAGGACTGACAACACCAGCCACTGAGCGCACTTGGTCAGACCCCGTAGGTAGGGATCCTTGTTAAACGACCCGTTTTTCTTCTCCCATCTCTGCCTCACTCCTTAGGGACAGCAGCCCAAGGTGGGTGTGGGAATCAAGACAGTCCTGGCCCATGCTCATCGTACCTACGCCATGCCAGGCACTGCCAGGAACACTGGATTTTTCTGAGGATCTACAAAGTAGATACTGTCATTGCACACCTTAGCCCAGCCCTGTCCCCAATTTAATTGGAGTCTTTGGGGGCTAGAGCTCAGGCATCATTGTTTTTAAAGCCCCTAGGTAATTCAAGGGTGCAGTAGGGCAGCCCACTGTTCAGGGTCCGCCCTTAAACAACCTGGACAAAAATGTAGCCAAAGCTAAGAACCAGTGATGTTGGGGGAGAGGTTTCTTCTCTGTTTGATTATACTTTTAATTAAACTCTTAATGTATTTCTTCTGCAAAATTTTGGTGTTTCTTTGAGGCAAAAAAGAAGGGAGAGAAATACAAAAAATCTATGTGCCCTCCATTTTTAGTGTATTTAAAGAGATGTGAAGTCACTTAGAGTGTTCCATAACAGAATTTTGTAATATTGTTTGTAATACTCCTTTTTCTTACCACATACATACACACACTTAATGTTAATATATATTTGTTCCTTAACAATTTTTTTCCACATATAAACTATTAGCTTTAGATTTCATAGACTCTAGCACTGGTTAGATTGTTTCCATTGTCTTTTTCTTTTCTTTTTTTGGGGGGTACTGGAAATTGAACCAAGGGACATTCTACCTCCAAACTATACCTCAGCTCTCTTTTCTTTTTCTTTTTTTTAAGGGGAACTTTTTTATTTTCATAATATAAACAAAACTTCATTGATGACATACTAAGCATACCTTCAATCAACTTTTTCATAGTCCAAAGAATAAGACCTCTGAATTAAAATTTACATTTTGTCTTAAATATCCCAAAACCCATCCATGTCAACTCTAGAATTTTAATCTTGCTCAATACTTTGGTATCGCTCCTAAAGGCAAACTCTGATTAGTGGCCAAATTCTTAATTTTTGCTGTTCAACCATTTTTTTTCTTTTGCTCTTGCTGTCTGACTCCATATATTCCAGACTGTTCAATGGATTTGTAATAAATTTTCTAGATATAGGGAAATTTCTTGCTCATTGTTTCTCTGAAATCTTGACTTGTGTTTATCTTCCATTAATTCAGCTACTAAAATTCCTTTGAAGATCTTCTTTGCCAGTAGTTCTATACTGTGGGCCATCGGAAGCATGCGCACCCAGGCAGCGCATGCACAGGGTCCCCAGGGCCTCTTTAAAAACACAGAAAACAAACTTTTTTTCAATTTTGAAACAGGGTCTCCTAAGTTACTAAGGGTCTCTCTAAGTTGCTGAGGCTCGCCTTGAACCTGCGATCCTCCTGTCTCAGCAAGTACTAGGATGCATGTGCCACTGCACTTAGCTTGGTAATATTCTTTTGAAAGGTTTTCTCTTAAACTATTGAAGGAAAAAAAGCCTAGAGAATCACTTACTTTGTCTCCTAATATCAATTCAGTTGATGTGCTCAGCTGTGTCATATCAAGTCGTCTCCAAAGAAACCATAGACGGAGTGGGAGGAAGAGCCCAGCCTCTAGCCAGCTCCTGTGAACGTGGACCTTTATCTCATCTGGCTCGTTTGTTAAGCTTACGAGTTTCTGCTCTTTTGGACCTTCCTGTACTCTTCTGCATTTGAAAGAGTCTTAACAAAAATATGTCGACTTATTTTTTGACAGAATGTCTACTCTTTGCCAAGCATAAAGGTGTCTGCCACCTGCATAGACTTTAGGCTCACTTCAGCGAGTGTATAATAATGCCTCATGACATCAGTTGAGCATTATTCTTCCCATTTTACAAGTGAGCACACACAGGCTCAGGCCCACAAGTCTGAAATCACACAGCTAGCTCGTATCAGACAGCTGGCTTTGAACCTTGTTCTTGATAGTCCAAGGTCATTACTCTTTCTGCTGTCGGGCTGAGCTGCATTCACTTGGAAAGCAGAGGGCTCAGACTTGCATCCTTCTTCCATGTTGAGTGTCCAAGCAATACGCTTGGTTTCAGAAGGAAACAGGGTACCCAGGGTGGTGTGTTTGTCGGCAACATTTGCAAGTATTTTTTGTCATCAAGCTAGCAGCTGGCTTGCGATTTAGTCCTTTCTAAGTGCAGGGTGATTTGGCAGAAAGATCGCCAGGCTAAATTGATGTTTCCCCTTGTTTAGATCCATTTACCCATCAGCTCAGTTGTGAGTCATTGTACTGGTTAGAAGAAGCTCTTACTGAGGCGACCATGTCTTCTTAAGTATTGTCTTACTGAGGAATTCTGTCCACTTTACATGTCTAACATGTTGGAGGTTTTTTTTCACTCCCAATCAGGTTTCACTCTTCTTCATGCTACTGAGCACTTTAGGGTAGGATTGTGTTAAAATTTGGGTCACTGGGGAAAGCTAGACAAGCCTTTTTATGGCCAACTGGACGAAAGCAACGCATTGATAGTTTTTAGGTGCCTGTGCCATTGGGCCGGGGCCTTTCCATACATCATCCAGTTTGCTCCTTCTAATTGCCCCTAAAGTTTCATGGCACTAAAAGCCCGTTTCCTTGCCTGGCAATGAATAGAGAGGAATCACTGGTCTAGGGACCCAGGAAATAGGGAACAGGGTCAGAGTTTGAACCACAAACCTTCCAGCCAGATTCCCTTTGCTCTTCATGGTTGTATCAGCTACATCCCTGCCCACTGATGGATGTGGCAGTAGCCACAACAAAATGAGGATTTCTGCGTCAGAATGCCTGAAAAGAGCTGTGCAAGTTAGCTTCTTGATCCATTTATATTTTTATTTATTTTTTTGGCGGTACTGGGGATTGAACTCAGAGGCATTCTACCTCTGAGCTACACACCCAACCCTATTTTTTATTCTTTATTTTGAAACAGGATCTCACTAAGTTGCAGAGGGCCTCACTAAGTAGCTGAGGCTGGCCGCAAACCCGGATCCTCCTGTCTCAGCCTCCCAAGTACTGGGATTACAAGCGTGCGTCACCACGCCCAGCTTTCTTGATCCATAAAGGGTGCAAGCAGTCAGTCAACGAACAGAGTTTGCTGGGTATCTCTCATGCACAAAAATGTATGGGACGTAACTGACCAGCTGCTTTTCTTCCTTTTCACATTATCGTCTAGCTGGGGGCACATTCATTTAGGACAGGGCTATCTGACGGTGTGGCTGAGCTTCTGGAGCAGGGGGCGAGGAGAAGCTAGGTCAGTGGGCAGCGAGTGCTCTGTAGTGGGGCTTCTTTTCCATGGTCTTTATATGCAGCTGGTAGCTACTCTGTCACTAAAGCTAACAGGCAGTTTTGCCCCCAGAGGTAAATCTCTTTTGGGCTGTACAACCAATTATTATTAAAATTATATAAGGAGATTCATTGTATATCCTGGAAAGAACAGTTGTCAGGCAGCTCAGAAGCCTGTATTTCAGCCCCTCTGCTTATATGATTGGCGTAAATTCTTCATTATAAAATGGGAAGGAGTATGTTTAACAACTTAGGACCTGTCAGTAACTTATCTGAGCACGTTTCCTTCCATTGTCACAGTCCTCATGGCAGCCCGCTGCAGTAGGGACTGCCTGTTCCCCAGGTGAGGAATGAGTGTGGCGCTGTCACACACCCAGAGCATGCTGGGACTAACCCATGTGCAGATCTGTGGCTTTAAGCACAGCTTTACCACTTCTCTGCTTATTCTGTTGAATATTAGTCCTTTCCAGGATTCAGAGGTCAGATGCTTCCTTTCTAAATAAGAATTTATATAGCCTCTCATTTTTTTTTATAACCCTTAGTATTCCAGAACTGGCTTCTTCCAGACCTCTGTTTTTCCTCTTGTGTTCCATAATAGGTGTTTCCGAAATCAGGGCAAGTGAGCTCAAAATCAAGAACACCCGAGATGGTGCAGTTAGGCCTTTTCCCAGGCCGCCACCTTGCAGAGAGCTGCTTTGTGACACACGGAGGGACGGCTTCTCCATGGCGGGTGGCAGTCATCTTGGCTTTTGCCGTAGGCAATTCTGTATTACAAAGCTCACTGTGTGCTGCTAAAAATTTTATGGAAAACAGACAACTTACTGTTAGAGGGACATTTACGGTGCCATAAAGTTAATAGTACTAAGTATTTCTGTGTTTTTGAGAGACGTAATAATCTGAAAGAAAGGTGTGTTATGAGTCCTGCAAAGGAGGCCTTAAAGGCAGTGAGTTTGGATAATAGGTGAACTTCAGTCTGATGTTAATAGTCATTTCTTGGGTGCCCTCAGGGCCAAGGCACCCAGGCATAGCCCTTTGTCTGCAGTGTTTTGCATAACCCTTGGTCGTCAGCTCAGGCTCAGGCGCAGTCACTTCCCCAGCACTTTGTGAAAAGAAGTGGGGCCCTGAGACTCCCCCCCCCAGGTGCTTGCTGTGCCCTCAGGAGCATTCATTCACATGTAAATACCAACATCAAAGCCATCTTCTCCCCAGCCCTGTGTTCATTTACCTCTGTCTGGGAGTGCTATCTCTGACCTGTTTCCCCTTGCAGCTAGCCACCCAAGGTACAAAGGCTGAACTTTGCTTGTTTTGAAGAAACCTCACATCTTTTCCACCAAGGCTGAGGGAAGTGAAAATGTAGTTAACATTGAGTTATTTTGAAAATAGTTTAGGAAGATACCATCAAACACGGGACACAGTGTTCTCATGACCCAGATGTCCTGTGAATGTTTGTGGATCACAGCCTCAGGCTTTGTATTAGCACCTGTTCCTAAGGATTCTTAATTTAAAATACAGATGGGCCGAGCGTGGTGGCTCAGGCTTGTAATCCCAGTACTTGGAAGGCTGAAACAGGAGGATCGAAGGTTCAAGACCAGACTCAACAATTTAATGAGGCCCCTAGTAACTTAGTGAGACCCTGTTTCAAAATTTAAAAAAAAAAAAGGAAATAGGGCTGGGGGTATAGCTCAGAGGCAGAACACCTCTGGGTTCAATGCCCAGTACCACCCCCCCCCCAAAACAGTACAGGTGACCCCTAATTTAGAATGGTTCTACTCATGATTTTGTGACATAATAATGGTGCAAAAGCAATATGCATTCTGTAGAAACTTTGCTTCTAATTTTGAATTTTGATCTTTTCCCATACCAATAATATGTGGTACAATATTCTCTTGAGCTGCTGGGCTGAGGCAGTGAGCCCCAGGTCCCAGCACACCTTGAAGTCATGAGTGTAAACAGCCAATACTGCACTCAACAGTGTCCTGTATTTGATAAATTACATGGGTGTTCAACAGTCCTGTAAAATAGTCTTTGTGCTGTTGACTTCGAGTTGGTGGTTTTGCCCAACTCTAAGCCAATGTAAGTGTTTTGGGTATGTATAAGGCCAGGCTAGGCTATCATATGCAGTAGGTTAGGTATATTAAATGCATTTTTTACTTAGATGTTTTCAATTTACGATGGGTTTAAAGGATGTAGCCCCATTGTAAGTCGAGGAGCCCATGCGTAGATATTTTTGCAGAAGCACGTCTAAGAGGATTGTGTTCTTCAGGCCTGATTCTCTGGGGACTCTTCTCCCTCACAGGGCCCTCCCTCCACTTTTTGTTGATGGTCATGATCTTGCTGTCCAGTACTGGTTTTCAGTTTTAGGAGTCATACCTCTGAGTTTTGAAAGGACTTAGAGAGAAAATGGCAAAACTGCTTTCCTTGATGTTTGAAGACTCTTGGAGGCTGGGAAAGGTGTTGAAAAATGAAAACTGCAAACGTAATCCTGGTTTGGATGATTCTTTAAATAGAGGAATGTTGTTACATGACGTTTGAGAAATACTTATAATGAATGGAGACATGTTGAAATAGTTGATAAGCAAGTTATGCCAGGTTAGTTTCTTTTCTCCCTCTCTGGATGATGAAGCTGGTACATGAGAACGGGTATTCATATTTATTGGTATGCACATCTTTGGAACAGAATTGCGAGGACTGCTAGAGAAGAGATGTGCAGATTCATAGTTGGTCTATGAAGTGTGATTAAGTTGTTTGCAATTCCAGAGTCAACGTAGAACAAAGTCCCAGGGAAGCTGGTTTCATTTTCATTTAAGAGTAAACTGTTGACGATGAAAACCATGTGAAAGTGAAATTTGGTGCCTAAACAAGGAAGGAGTGTTCTGAGCACCAGCTGCGCGGTCAGTGGTGGAGATGTTTTAAGGATGCAGATATTTCTGGAAGCTTTAGCTGGTGGTTTCAAATGCTGGCTTTTCATCAGGATTACCTGAGATGCTTTTACAAACACCAGGTGTCTCTTTCCCTTCCCCTCTGCCCAGAGCCTGGAATTCCCTAGCTGTGGGACGCAGCCTGTGCATATCTCCTGTAGTGGTGCTTCTGGGGCTCCTCCAATGCAGGTCCGCTGGGCCTGATCCCCTGTCACCCAACCTCAGCCGACCTGTGGTTTCCTCAGGTTCTAGCTGCAGGTATGGCTTCTGACTTCGCTGGATGAGAATCCTGACATGACCGTGTTGATGGTGGCAGCATCCTTAGATGATAAAGCCTGTAAGTCGGAGGATCAGCAAGGTCGGTTGGTCTTGGAAATCACCTGGTCCAGCCTCGTGTTTCGGAGGTGGGCGAGTGGCCGCTGACGGGTAGTGTGCTTGAGGTCCCTTGATGAGTCGCAGAAGTCCTGGGTGTCACTTCACCCTCCCTTCACTAAAGCCAGTTTAGTCTAGAACACAGAGTGCACAGCAGCTTCTCTGGCGTCTCCTCCTGGAGGTCTACCTGTTGTCTACCCAGAGCACAGTGGAATAGAGGGTGGTTGTCTTTGCCTGTGCTCATCTGTAGCCAGTTCCTGGCATTCACGTGTCCTGTCCGGAATCACAGTACTGGAACATGGGTGTGTGCTGGAGCTCAGAGGGGGCAGCAGCACCTCCAGCCCCAAGGCCTCAGTCCGCTTGACAGCTGAGTGTGTGCACAGGTAAGGTGGGGCAGCTCTGATGCAATCCCCAGATGCCACCCAGGCTTGATCTCGTGCTGGAACTTGCTTTTGAAAGAAGGCAGCTACCTTTCACAAAAGCAGAATAGGAAAAGAGAACAGCGCAGAAGGAAATAGAGCTTTTTATCAAAACTGATAAAATCTTTTGGTGCTTTTCAAGGCTGATTTTATTTATTTATTACTTATTTATTTTTTGGTGCTGGGGGTTGAACCCAGGGACATTCTACCTCTTGAGGTAGACCCCCAGCCCTATTTTATTTTTTATTTTGAAACAGGGTCTCACTAAGTTGCAGAGGGCCTCACTAAGTAGCAGAGGCTGGCTGTGAACCTGTGATCCTCCTGTCTCAACCTCCCAAGTACTGGGATTACAAGCGTGTGCCACCACACTGGCCTCAAAGCTGCTTTTAAAGGGCAAGATTTATGCCAGATCTGAATTGTTTCTTCTCACCGCACAGAGAGGCCTTTCCACTCCGTACCTTGGCCTTTCAGACTAACTTTGAGTGGCTCCTGACCTGATAGCCCTGTGCTGGAGGAGGGTGCCATCCATCCTGGTATCCTGAGGCCTCTGTGGGCCTCCGACTCCTGGCGAAGGACTTCACAATTCCAGGTGTTGTCTTACACTCTAGTGTTTTAGTCAACACAACAGCTCTGTGGAAGGGGTTGGCCCAGTGTCCTTAATTCTAATTGCCAGCTGAAAAAAATTGAGGTTCAGAAGACTTTAAGTGGTCTTTTAAGGTCATCAAGGAAAGTCTTTTAACAGATCCCAAGCAACAATGGTTTTCATCTGGCTCCTAGTTCTTCGTATTCTGAAAAAAGAAGCGCCTTTAAAGATGATGTAAGAGTTAGTGGCTGTGTAATTTTAACGGTGTGAGTGTCAGAGGAGGCCCTTGTCTGGAGACTGTCTCTTCTGCTGTCGTAGCCTAAGCCATCTGCATGCTCCCTCCTGCCACCCCTCTGTCCCTCACACGCCTGTCCTCATCACAGCTAGAGGCTGTTGGGACATGTGGCAGGTCAGCAGGTGCCGCTCTGCAGTCCCTTGCCTGGTCCTCTGTCTCACGCGGAGGAAAAGCCACCTTGCTGTGATGCTGCAGCACGGCTTCGCCCCTGTCCAGTCTCCACATTCCCTCTGACCATGTCTGCAGCAGCGCCCCCCATTCTCCCTGCCCCCGAATCTTTGCTGGACACACATAGGGCTTGCTCCCTGGTAGCCCCGGTCTCTGCTCAGATGTCTCTCACCTGGCGTGAGGCCTTTCCTGGCTGTGCTCACCTCCGTGCCCGAGCCCCTCAGCCTCCTCACACGCACTCCCTGTCCCCCTGCCTTGTCTTAGGGTATTTCTTTTCCAGTTGTCCCATGTCACTTGCCAGCCATGTGCGCGACCTGCTTGTCCTCTGTAGTGTGTGCGTCATGAGGTAGGGGCTGATTCACTTTTGCCCACTGCCCCAGAGCACTTAGAGTGACACCTGGCATTTGATAGATGCTCAGTGATGTTGAGGGATAATTATTTTGTCTCCTAATATTGTCACCATCACTGGCTTCTTCTGACTTGTGAAATTGAGTGTGTGCGTGAGACTTGGCATCCAAGCTGATCATAACCTTTAATGTGAAGGCAAATATGAACACCTGGACCCAAACCCAGGCTCCACCGCTTGGAGACCCAGGTTTTCAAAACCTGAACTGACAGCGTCCTATGCAAGGTATTTGTGGGTCTAATAGGAATTATAACTGCAAAATTGCTTGGATGTGCTCACTGACACTTAAAAATAACTGACTGATTAAAGGCTATTCTGAATGGCGCCTGCTCTGAACTCCTCCCTCCAGGTATGTCTTTATTCGCAGCTGGTCTAAAGCAGTGATTGGAGGGGTCTGAGTGGGACAGCGCGTTCAGTTGAGGCTTCGTTGCCACCTCCATCGTGTTATGTAGATACACGTGTAAGATTAGCTGTTGAGATTTAGCTAAAATTCCCAAGGCCAATAAAATACAAAGCAGGCATAATAATAGCTTAGCTGAACCCTCCGTTCTTGTCTTAATCGTGCTTTATGATTTTGTTTACCCACAGTGTTGCCTAGCATACCAGAGAATTGAAAGCGTATTTTGGATCATGTACGTACGGTGGCAAAATGCAAATGAAAGGTTAAGTATACACCTGGGAAGTAGCTGCCGCTCCTCCACCGATCTCAAAGCGTGTTGAAGGATGCCTCCGGAGGATCTTCATCATGTGAAATCCCTCTGAATTTCAATCAGCTCTGGTTAGACATGCAGATAAAGAAGATGAAGGATATGGGAGAACAGCTATATGCTACACAAATGAATGGTGGACCCAGTTCCTTGACCATGTCGCCCAAACAACCTAGTTCTAATAGAGCAACTCGACCAGATAGACAGGAAGCACAAGCCCTGTTGTATCAAGGCTCAGAGGCCGAGGCTGCCATGATGACCATCGCTACGTGTGTAAAGTGCAAAAGTGTCCACAAAGTCCCTCTTCAAGACCTAAAGAAGGGCACCGTGCAAGGCCAAAGGGAAGACCAGTATGTCTGCCTGGAATGCAGCCTTCAGGCGACTGCTCCTCGCTTTCATTTCATGAACAGCAATCCCAGTGCCGTTCATGTTGGAAATAATGCGGAGACCATCTCAAGTCCCGTCAGCAAGTTTAAGGTAAGGAACTTTAAGCCCGGCAAATACTACTGTGATAAATGCCGGTTTTCCACGAAGGACCCCCTGCAGTACAAAAAGCACACACTTCAGCACGAGGAGATTAAATTCATCTGTTCTCACTGCAGCTACATTTCATACACAAAAGGAGAGTTCCAGAGGCACTTGGTGAGGCACACCGGCGTCTTCCCGTACCGGTGTGAGTACTGTGACTACGGCGCTATCAGAAATGACTACATCGTCAAGCACAGGAAGAGAGTACACGAGCGGGCTGGTGCTAAGCGGCCACTCAAAACTGTCGCCAAGCTGGAACCCAAAAGAACCAGCGTCTCCAAACAAAACACAGACCTTTCCAAGGCTCCCAACTCAAGGACTGCATTTCAAAATAAGTTGTCCGATCAACTTTCGAGGTTCTCGCTCCATGCAAATAAAGACAAAATTCACAACGCCATGTTACCTGAACCAAAGGAATACCAAAAAGATGTGGTTTGTATTCCAAATAAAATGACCTTATCTGAGCCAAATGACATCGGGCTGTTTGAGAACAAAAGTGTCGAGGTGGAAGTGTTATCCCCTGCCAAGGAGCCCGTTCAGCCAGGTGTGCCTTTGACCGTGGTGGCACCCTCGGAGCTAGTTGTCCCCGCAAACTGTCTGGCCCAGTTGATGGACGTGAAGGTCGTCAACGGCACGCAGCAGCTTGTTCTCAAACTGTTTCCCCTGGAAGAAAATGCTCATCTGGAAGCCAGCCAGGGCAGTGAAGGGAACCCAGAGCATATGGCTACAGAGAAGAGTGCATATGAACAAGGAAAACGACTTCCTGCAGAGAAAACAAAGTCGCTGACCATTGAAGGGAATGTTGGGAAACTTGTAGGCATTGATAATCTTCAACCTGCAGTTCAGGAGCAACTTAAAAATGTGAAATGGGTAAGGCCTTACGATTTTTTCATGTCCAGTTCTAACGTGCACAACCCCAGAGAATCTCTTCTCGCTTCTGATCCAATTGAGGATTTACAGAAAAAAAATTATATGTATCCCTATAGAACTGCGCCTCCCTCCGTTGCCTTAAAAGATCATTCTCCAGTATCTGTAGTGAAAAACAGTGTTCTGTACGGTCTTGCCGCTGCATCCAGCCCGTATCCTTGTAAAGCTGCCATTTCTCTTGCTGAAGATGGAAGGAGTGTGCAAGGTGACTCACAGCAGTCATTTCCTCTTGCTGCACCTCCTGTAGCCGGGCCCTTCTCTGGAGAAAAGGACTTATTGCCTATAGTAAGTGAAAACAACCTGGAACTCAAAAGTAAGATCAGTAGTCCTGTAAAAATGGTTTCCTCTAATAGGCAGCTAGAGGATAACCAGACAGAGGAAAGCAAGGCAGTTTCAAATACAGGCCAGAGTTCCACTTCCCATACAAGTGAGTATTTACAAATAAACATAACTGAAGAAGATAGGATTCAATCCCAACAGCCTGGCGATAGGCCTGCGGAGTTAACGAGTTCTGAAAGGACTAATGACACTTTTGACGGCCCAGTCATCTCTTCAGTATTTTCTCTGAGCTCCGGATCTGAAAATGTCCCAGAGAGCGTTAAGTGGAATAGTTCAACGACCAAAATAAAGTCAATTGAACTCTTACGCAGAAAGATAGCTCAGTTGATTGAATCCTGTGGCAAGCCTTCGTCTCCGTCTGTGAATGGTGCGCATCGTCGCTCTGGAGAGCAGACATCAAAGGCAACTTCCACAGCAACCCCTGAGAGTATTCAAGAAATCAGCGTGCCACTTACTGGCCCTGGCCCTTCCGCAGGCCCTGTCCAAAGGCCTCAGATCGAGGGTGCCACTGGCCATGGACAGCTTGTTCCCCAGCAGCTGTATCCACAGTTTGTCACTGGCAATGATGGAAAGACAGAAAGCAGGGTGACCAGCAAGGCTCATGTTGCTACTCCAGTGGTGATCCCCAAAGGGGCTGTGCTGAGGGTGCTCAACTCTTCTGAGGACACCCACATCATAGAGGCCACCTGTGACGCACCAGTCGGCATACCTTGCAGTGAAGCACAGTTACCAAAACCCATCCCGTTCTGCCCTGTGAAACAGACAGATTCAGACCTGCAGCCTCCGATGAGCGAGAGTGGACCCATGGACACGTCCCCAAGTCTCGAGGCATCTCTTCGGCCTAAACCAAGGAAAGAGGATGCTCCCTGTAGCACCATCCCTAAGAAACCCAGCCCCGTGCAGGGGCAGCACCGGAGCAGCGACCTGAGTAAGCCAGGGAGACCTCTCTCCAGAAGTCTTCCTGCGAGCAGGAGTAAACCCAGGCAGGCACACCCCGCCAAGAAGAAAGGCAAGATCCAGGCCGACGCCAGCCGCTACCTCAAGGACCCTTCCATTTTTCAGGTTGCAAGACAGCTCCGACTGATGGCGGCTAAACCCGATCAGTTGATTAAATGTCCCCGTCGGAACCAGCCGGTCATCGTGCTAAACCATCCCGATGTTGACTCACCGGAAGTGACCAACGTGATGAAGGTAATCAATAAGTACAAAGGCAACGTCCTCAAGGTGGTCCTATCAGAGAGGACCCGGTGTCAGCTGGGCATCCGACGGCAGCACGTGCGGCTGACCTACCAGAACGCAGAGGAAGCCAACCAGATCAAAAGGCAAATGATGTTGAAAATGAAACTGAAAAAAGTCCATAAAAACAACTACCAGGTGGTGGATTCCTTGCCGGATGAGTCATCACAGTGTATATTTAAGTGCTGGTTTTGTGGGCGGCTGTACGAAGACCAGGAGGAGTGGATGAGTCACGGTCAGCGGCATTTGATAGAGGCAACTAGAGACTGGGACGTTCTTTCTTCCAGGGGCAAATGAGCAGCAATTGGTCTTTGTAGCGGTTCGGTGTTCTTTTAGTTTTGCTGTTTTTAGGGACACCCTCCCCTGTTCAAGAGGAGAAAGGCAGACTGCTCATTCTTCAGATCCCCTGTGGGAATATTGAGAGCCCTTTCCCGGAGCTCTGTGACTAGACCTTGGGAGGTATTTTTGAAGGCCAGGACTTGTGCGCACAAAGGGATGCACCTGCGTTTTTCTGGAGAAGATGCGAAACTCTCAATAGATTTTCAGTGGAATCTGAGACCTTTCTTTGTTTGGTACCTGTTTTTTCTGAGTAGATGAAAATCTCTCCTAATGGACTCAGCAGGGGCAAATTTTGAATGGTTTATATATGCTCCTTATATAAATGCTACTGAAGGATTCAGCTTACGTTTCGGTGTGCACAGCCTCTTGTTTTTGCTTTAGCACCTCTCCTGGATATTTGGCACATAATGGAAATGATATTTGCTACTTTATTAGTTTTAAATTTGGTTCTTGGAGAATGGCATTCTGGGGCTGGGAGTGTGGCTCAGTGGTAGAGTGCTTGCCTAGTGTACGTGAGGCCCTGGGTTCCATTCCCTGTACTGCAAAAAGAAAGGAAAGAAAAATGCCATTGTTTTTAACCCCTCTCACTCTGTAACACTCTTAGGTATTCTACAGAGCACAGAGTCTTGCTTATGCCGGCTGTTTTTGAAGAATGGTTCTAAGGGTTTTCCTGCATTCACTACTTCAACAACTGGTGTTGGGAAAAGAAAGCATCTTCAAGTACTTGGCTTTTGCTTTCTTTTAAAACACCTTGATTTGTGTCATTTGGGTAGGGAATGTGCCTTTTGGGGGAAAAAATGTTACAGAAGGAAAATATCTAAAAATTAAGTTTCCTCTTTGCCCTTAACACTCCCACAAAAATTAAGTGGCCGTTTAACATGGGAAGGAACAAGCTTCCCGTAACACAGTTAGACCTTGGGAAGTCGGTTCAGGCTGGCCTGTGTAGCGGGTGCTGAGGGGCCGTGACTCAGTCTTTGCAGGGCCAATCCTACCTGCTGTGGCCGATCACTGGGTCAGAACACCACTCCGCAGTCAGACCCTACTCTCCCTTCCCAGTTTTTTCTGAACAGGCCCTCCTGTGGGATGATGCAGTTTCCCTGCTCATCTCTTGAACCTTTCCTCTGTATCTTAGAAATGGGCAGGAATTAACAGAATGGAAAGAACCCCCCCATTCCCACCCCATCCTCGCTAAGGTTCTAGCAAACAGTGTTTCTGGTTTTCATTGCCAGTAACAATGTGCTTGCTCCTAATCTATCCTAACCACACTCAGGCTTTCCCGTTGCTCGCTTCTCCTGGGAGAACTCCCGCTCCCCGCTACCAACGCATGTCAGCACATTCCTGCGCAGTAGGACGAGGAGGCCTTCTACGCAGGCCTGGCTTGGCGGACCTTGCTCCTCACCCGGTGGGATGCAGCGCCAACCTTCATGAAACACACATGGCATGGTGGCAGGGCAGCTACCCTCGGGCTAGCTGGCCTTGGGGGAGTTACCAGTGCAGTGACTGGACCCTGGGGCCTTACATCTGAAAAGGGTGCCAGGGATTTCTGATGTACTGGGTCACTTGGAGCCTTCCTGATTTCTTTTTCTCATGTGGGAAAATCTTAAATTATCCTCTGCTAGGTGGGACTCTACTCCTTTGACATTTGTTTTCCTTATGGATAATCAACATTTCTTAGGTATAATTCAGTACACGATCGTTAAGTTGCTTAATTGGTTAATTTTTCATGAAATTTAAAACTTGCATTTTTTATATATGTGTATATATGTGTGTACACATATAAATATTTTTTACTATATGAAAGTTGCCATAGCTAATTTTCTGATTTCCTATTTTATAAGGATACGTGGGCTGGGAAAATGTAAAATGTTTTTATATTCAAGAAATAATTTATTTTGGAAGTACATTTTTATAATGGTTTGATCTCGTTTTTAGAAAATGAAAGCACAGTCCGTGATGGGGGTCTGATTTATATGAACAAACAGAAGCAGAAACCCCTGCGAATCATTTTATTACCGCAGTTAGTTCTTGTGCATTTTTATTTGGTGCTTTGTGGTAAATGGATTTTGTGAACCACTTCATTACATAACAAAGAACATTCTGAAATCTTATCCGTGTTATAGACTTGCAGCTCTCCAGCATGCAAGGCATCTCCTAAGATGTGGAGAGAAGGAGAAAAAGATGCTGTGATTTCTACTTCGTTCTCTGTACCTCAGTGCTTAGTAGCTTGTTCCCAAATGGCTGGGCGGAGAGCTGGCCGTGGATTGGGTCAGAGTTAAATGTCTACTTGAGATACTTACCATTTGCAGCATCAGCTGTTTTTCAAGTATTATCTAAAATAAAGTCCACTACTTGTGTGGAGTTGAATTTTGTGAGTAGAGTATGTAGTAAAGCTTCTGGGATTTTCAGAACCACAGTGCTTTTTAAGAAGTTAAAAGGGTTCCTGGAAGTGGGAAAAAGTGACTGTCTTCCCTAAATAGCTTTAGATAGTAGCTCGTTAACATGTAGGTGTCATGAAACAAACATGTTTCTAACAAAATTGGAGGGAGTAGGGGCAGAACTGCATTGAGTATTCTTAGCTTGATTTTGAAGGCGCTCCAGTCACTACATTTTGTTAATAGTACTGATAAAATTACTTTAAAACTTATTTTTTAAAGTAGGTTTTCTTACTTTGGGGGGCCAGAAATGAGACGACATTGTTATATTTATGATACAGGCAAATAGAGTAAACATTTTTTAAAAACCACTGATTCTAAGTATACTCTTAATAGATTATATTTTATTCAAATTTTTATCCCCAGTTCAAAACATTTTGTGAGCCCGTTATGGGCCAGAGGCCATTTACTGAAGTAAACTGAACACAATGTACTAACCCTCTAAAGTTCCATCCGTCTTTCTTTAGGACTTACGTAAGCCATCCCAGAAAAATGAAGATGTGATGCTGCTGGGCCTCCCGAATAACTTTTGAATCCATGAATGTCTATGAGCAGAAAACAAAGCTGTGTGTAACATGTTAAGCATTATTATAATTCCTGTATTAACAGTCTGTGCGTCTGCTGCTCTGGTTTTGAAACACGTTTGTATATAGATAGAGAAGTTGGCATAAATTTTGTTAAATAAAGCAACTGTAAGATTTTCTCTGCCCTTCTTGAATGTTAAGCAAGGTGGCTGTTGTACAGCCTGTCTTGTAGGATGCATTCCTGAATCACATAAAAGCATCATTCTACATAACCCAAGTGTTTTGAATCATGCCGGGCTATATTTTGAATTGGAGGCACTGCCGATTAGTCAGTCATGCATACCCTGCTGTGAGGTAGGTTACTTTTTTGTTTTGCTCTGGGTTAAATTCATGAGAGGTGCTGGTTTGAATCGCGGTGGCAATTTTCCTCCCGTGCCCAGGGGCTGCAGCAGTGAACAAGTGCACGCTCAACCTGCCTCGCATGCCTGGCCTCTCAAGGGAAAGGCACCTGGGGGGGGGACGAGTTCCCACGGTCTGAGCCCCCAAAACTGCAGTAGTGTGCTTGTGCTGTTGATGGCATCCCTCCGAACATAACTGATCCCTGCGCCCCATTCCACATACACTTGGAAGGAAGGAGTATTAGGATATTTGAAGAGTGCTCTGAATTCCCTCATCTCACTCCCAGGCCCCGAGTCAAAAAGGGAAAGGAAGAGAATTGAACTTGAGGTCCCTGTGGCAGAGCCTGAGAAAAAGAGCTGTGGGTTGCTTAACTTGGCGGTTCGGTTAGTTATTATCTGAGTTAGAAAGAGGCATCGCCCCTGAGTCCTAGAGGATTCCTCTATGAAGTTGTCACTTCCTCTATGAAGTTATCACCTCTGACAGTGGCTATTTAGGAAAGTGTGGAGATCAAATAAGGCAGTGGGAGCCTGAAGAGGAATCTGTTAGACATGGGCCACCAGAGGTGACTTAGCATGGTGACTAGATCAGGGAGTGGGCAGAAATACATGAAGGCCATAAAGCTAGACGTGGCCGCCACTCACCCACACTATATTGCTGAGAAAAGCTAAGGAGGATCAGTAGCACCTGATACAACAGGTATACTTGAGGAAGAGGAAAGGAACGTATAGGATGGTGTTGGGACAGGAGTGCCGTGGTGGCCCTTACATCAATAAAGCTCTGTAATATGGAGAGACCCATGTTGCTATAGCTACGCTGGGTAAGAGTTGCCTTCTTAAGGTTCCAACGTCAGACATCGTAGCTGGGTTGAGAGGCCAAGGAATTCAGGCCTAGTCTAGAGCCGCACTGTCCACTAGAAATACAACGCGGGCCGACTTGTAGCTACCTTTAATAGTGTTAAAATGAACAGGTGAAATGAAATACTAATTTGACCTAACATTTGAAATGTTACTTAAATATTTTCAATCACGTAAAATTTATTGAAAAACAATTTAAAAACCTGGTGTGTATTTTACACTTACATTTCAATTTTTATTTTAATTTTCAATTATAATCAAAAGCAATCCTCCCCAAAAGACTAAAGTGTTTGATGGGAAGGTATTTTACATTGGTTTAGTTTTTAAACTAAAATCTTAGTTTTTCAGTTATCCTAGCCACACTTCTAGTGGCCATATGCCTCGGCCATCATAATGAACCTGAATGGCACCAGAGAAGGAAAAACTTACTGTACCATAAAAATCAGTGTACTTGTCTGTGCTTCTTGACAGGAGGCATTGATTTCATTTATGTATCTGGAACTAGGGTACGCTAGACTAAGCTTCACTGACATTTAAGGAATGCCAATTCTGTGCCAGACTAAATGTCCATCAACTCTAGGTCCATACCCTAGAGAGCTAGCTGCACGTGGAATATTTTGAGATTATTATTAATTATCCATTCCTAGTTGGTCAACCAAATGCTTATTTCTCATTCACATTACATGTCCACCATGGGCGGATAAGGGACTCAGCTCCCCAGTCTGTCAGGGACCTGGGCTCATGGAGAGTCCCTTCTTAGAGCTGTATCATCTGGACCATTTGGGTGTCCCCATCACTGAGACAAGAGAGGAGGAAGAGGAGAGGGTCTTATACAGCTGGGAAGCAACAGGCACTTCCAGTCACACTCTGAAGGGCTACACAGCACCAGTGTGAGTCCACAGATAAGGAAGGACAGGGTGTTCATCGACACGGATGATGGCTAGCACAGGGTCATAACTCATGTTGGAGGAGCATCAACGGCAGCCATCTATGTGGAAAGCAACTTGCCCATCTTGACACCTGTGAGATGTTGACCACCTGGTAACAGTTGGCGAAGATGTGGAGAAATGGGAACCTCAATACAATATTTGACAGTACCAAACTTGAAGTACTCTATGTGCTCATTTACATTTCCCTGAAACAGTATCCTTTTGGAAGTGTTTATTGGGCATTTGAGTTTTCTGTGATTGACCTGCTGACATCCTTTGTTCATTTTGCTATTAATTTATTCATTTTAAAATTTAGAAGAAAACATATAGATTCTTAAAAATCCATAAAGGAAAAAGAAATTTCCTTTAAGTTTTGTGCTTCTTGAGTTTTAGAAATCCTTCCCTAACTTGAGTTCGAAAAGGTAATCTTTCATGTTAAATTTGACATTAAAATTTTTAAAAAGGTAGCCAGGCATGGTACCTTACAGTGCACACTTGTAATACCGGTACTTGGGAGGCTGAGACAAGAGGATCGCAGGTTTACGGCCAGCCTCAGTAACTTAGGTCTTCTGCAACATAGTGAGGCCCTGCTTTAAATAAAAAATAAAGTAGGACTGGGGGTGTAGCTCAGAGGTAGAATGTCCCTGGGTTCAAACCCCAGTACCACAAAAACAAAGATGAACTTCCACATGACAGCAGACATATTAACTTATAAGCTATCCACTACAGATCTTGTAGAAATCTTTTTCTAAAGGATCTGGGTCCAGATAATTTTTTCTCTATGAAAATCTACCTAAATCATTTTAGATCCAAGTGTTCACAAAAGTCAACTCCAAATGGACTGTTCACGCGCTTGCCCAACATCCGTTGCTGGGGGGGCCAGGCTCCTGCATGTGACAACCTCGATGCCTATAGGCTTCATGTTTGTGTGAATCTCTGGTTGGATCTTGGTGATGTTGCTTTACATTATGTTGTGATTCTTCCTCAGAGTTAACACTAATAACAGTTTACTATTGACACAGGTATGGTCAAAATGGGGAGAACTCCATAGCAGATATCATAAAGCTATAACCATGGCTCTGGCTATTCTTGGCTCTCTGCTCCTCAACATGCATTTTAAAGTCAGTTGGTCAAACTTCGTTGAGATTTTGATTGGAAGAACGTTGATATTTTAGATGCACTGGAGGGAAACTGGCATTAATGTGAACATGCTGTGCTTAATAATTTGTTTAAAAGTGTAATGGAAATAAAGTTGTGCCAGACCAATAACATTTTATAAGTGAATCCCCTTATTTGGGGGAAAATACCTAATTTGCAATAACTATAATAAAAACTATTTGATTATCACATAATCAAAGCCAGGAGGAAGGGAAAAAACCATATCATTTGCAAGCAGAAGGGTTCAGCAAAATTTCCAAATACAAATTCAGCATTTTAAACAATCAGGTGACTTCCTCCGCATCGGAATGGAAACAGCGGCGGGAAGAGTGCCTCCTTCCCTGCTTCTACCCCGTTTAAGGAAAACGCTAACCAATGCAATAGGAAATGAAAGAAAAAGAAAAATGGCTGCCTTTCATTTTCTTTGTAGACAAAGATTAGCATTTAAAGGAAATAAATATTAGAAGAGATGAGTCATAGCCGGGCGTCGTGGTGCACGCTTGTAATCCCAGTACTTGGGAGGCTGAGACAGGAGGATCTGGGTTCGCGGCCAGCCTCGGCTATTTAGTGAGGCCCTCCGCAACTTAGTGAGACCGTTTCAAAATAAAGAATAAAAAATAGGGCTGGGGGTGTAGCTTGGAGGTAGAATGCCCCTGGGTTCAATCCCCAGTACCACACACACAAAAAAAGAAGAGATGAGTCATTTCACCATTTCAGAAAGCATATTTTACCATACATTTTTGGAAGATAACTTGACTTTAATTCTTTCCCATTCATAAATTGCCTGAATTTTTCATAGAAACATTTATATTACTTAGTTACTTTTTTCTCTTAAAATCTGATCTGACTGTAGTCTATTGCTTAGGTAGATTTTTTTTTCTCATGTTAAATTTATTCCTGAAGTGAACTCTATTTTGTCATGGTCCATTTATATGTATATGCTGCTGAGTTTGCAGATCTAATCTTAGAATTTTTTATGTAAGTAATGTTGGTCTGTAATTTCCTCTTTAAGTACTGTCCTTACATTGTTTTATTATCAAGATGATACTACTCAATCACTGGGCATGGTGGTGTACACCTGTAATCCCAGTACTTCGGAGGCTGAGACAGGAAGATCACAGGTTTGAAGCCGACCTCAGCAACTTAGCCAGGCCCTTGACAACTTATCAAGACACTGTTTTAAAATTAGAAAAATAGGACTGGGGGTATAATTCAGAGGTAAAATGCCCCTGGGTTCAATCCCCAATACCAAAAAAAAAAATAATAAGAAAATTATACAACTCTAGAATGAGGGAGTCAATTTTCCTATTTCTCTATTTGATGCAAATTGTTTCAGAGAATAGAGATCAGCTGGTCCTTGAAGCATAAGCCACTTATCTCACAAGTAAGACATCTTGGACAGGTGCCTAGCGCAGAGAAGGAGAAACGTGGATGGGGCACAGGGAAAGTTGAGGATAGAAAGCCTTAAATCCTGATTTGACTTCTGTAACGATGATACATTTTTGCAGGCTTTCTATTTTTTTCTTAAGTCCACTTCACCATTCGCAGACAGTATTTCTGATCTTTTGACATGTAGACATAAGTCAGATGATGCACCTGGCGTTATTTTGTGGGATACGAGTCCATGCCATCATTGTAGGCAACGCGGGCTGTTCTAACAGAATAAGCTGCTGTTGTTTATAAGCTGCCCGGTCCATGGTATTCTTAGTTCTGGAAGCTAGAACGTACAAGGATCAAGGTGCCAGAAGATTCTGTCTCTATTGAGGGCTCGTTTCCCGGGTCACAGGTAGGAAGGGCAAGCTCGCTTCCCGGGGCCTCTTTTATAAAGGCATTCACCCCATTCGCAAGGGACCTAATCGCCTCCCAGAGGCCCCACCTCAACACCACGCCACTGGGAATTAGGTTCCAATGCACGCCGGATGGAGCACAAACATTCAGACCTGAGCAGCCACTGCGCGTGAAAACTTCATCACCCACCCATTAGATGAGTCAGTAGAGGCTGGAAAGATAGTTATTGAGTAGGTGTGCATTATTTAGAACATTAATAATGTTCTAAAAATAATGTTTTGTTCAGTTCGTGAATGCGGCCCACCCTAAGCGTGCTTGAAAGCGGCTCCATAGACATGAAGAAAGAACTGGAAAGCAAGCAATGTAGCCATGGAGTGGCCCTTGACCATCGCTGGACACCAGGCTCGGCTGCTGCTCTCGTCAAAGCTGCAGATGTGCGCGGGGCTCCAGCCATGTGTTTCACACAGCTTCGGAGCCTTATCTGGGCTCAGCCCACTGACGGGGCGTGCTTGATGCGGACTGGACTGGGGGATGCGTGCATTTAAGGGACCTAGGGCCCCAGATGGAAAGCCAGTTATACAAAGAGCTGTCTGATATCAGTCATGAGCCATACTAGTCAGAATATTCTTTTTGTGTGTGTGTGGTACTGAGGGGATTGAACCCAGGGGTGTTCTACCTCTGAGCTATACCCCCAGCCCTATTTTATTCTTTATTTTGAAACAGGGTCTCACTGGGTTGCGGAAGGCCTCACAAGTTGCTGAGGCTGGCCGCAAACTGCCATCCTCCTGTCTCAGCCTCCCAAGTACTGGATTACAAGCGTGCGCCACCACGCCTGGCTCCACTCAGAATATTCTGACAACTAAAATCTGTAGTGGTTTCAATCCAGCAGGACTCATGCCTCCCCTGTGAAGTCTGCTGCAGGGTGGACAGTACACTCCCAACCTCCCCTTGGGGCCACACGTTTCAGATGGCAAAAAAACAGAAGCAAGGGCTGGCAGAGGGACAGGTACTCTTAATTTCTGCAGACAGGAGATGGCACCTTCCATATTCCCAGTAGTCCACTGGCTGGAAGGAGTTCAAAAGCTTCAATGAGCCTCAAAAAGTGGTTAGGAAGCGTAGGGGAACATTTGGGCAAAAGAGCAACTTGCCACATTAACCACGTGGCTTAGAGAAAATAACTTTGATCCCCCAGTGCCTCGATGCATGACGAATTAGCCCCACTTTTACAGGTCAAACATATTTTATGTCTTGCAGGATTATTGTTGAGAGTTTTTTTTTTTTTTTTTTTTTTTGCGGTACCAGGGATTGACCGCAGGGGTGTTCTACCTCCGCGCTACGTCCCCGGCCCTGTTTTTTATACTTTATTTTGAAACCGGGTCTCACGAAGTTGCAGAGGGCCTTACTAAGGAGGGGGAGAGAGAGAGAGAGAGAGAGAGAGAGAGAGAGAGACAGGGAGAGAGAGAGCGAGAGAGCTGAGGCTGGCCGCAAACCCAGATCCTCCGGTCTCTGCCTCCCAAAGTACTGGGATTACAAGCGTGCGCCACCACGCCCAGCTATTGTTGAGAGTTTGAACACTCAACATGGTGGGTCAGATCACTTTAAGTTTGATAAACATTTGTTGACTGACTATTAACATCATTTCTGGGGCAAGCATGCGCCATCTTGACATAGCAGTGAATATATATAACAGGTCCTCGGGCTGCCTCGACTTTGCTACTCAGGGTGTGGGGCATGGACCAGTCGCATCAGCAGTACCTGATATCTTGCAGGAACGATAGTTTCTCTGGCTCCATCTTGTCCTCCTGGGTCCCAGTCTGCAGCTCCCTGGGTGACTTGTATGTAGATAAGAGCTTGGGAAGCACTAGCCCAGAAACACTAGCTCCATGGTTTCTCCCTTCATCTGACAACCGCCCCTCCCCACCCCACCCCACCCTACCCCGCCCATCTCCAGGTTAGGGATTAGGTGTTACCATGGCACTGGAAAACAAAAGAGGGGAAAAGTGCTCACAATCCAGAGAAGAGAGATATTTTATGCTATTAAAGAAAGCGGTGTGTAAGAGCCATAGGCAATAATTAATAGTAATACGAACCAGAGGTAGAGGGTAGGAGGGGGAATCGGGAAAAAAGACAGCGGGAAATCAAAGGGACAAAGTGGACGCTGGTTTAGGGAAAATTCAGGGTTGAAAAGAAACGAGCCAAGATGCCGTTGCTGCCCACCTCAGTCGAGCGTGCGCTCAGCATCCATCTCATGAGCGCTGAGCACCTGCGTGCTGAGGCTCTCCTTTCATTGCCAACTGACTACCTAGCTGGACTGAGGGCAAGGCTTCTCAGGGCCTGGAGCACAGTAATCCAGTGATTTAAATGGAGCTGGAGAAGCACGCTTTGTGGTGTACACAAATCACGAAGGATCTCATTAAAATGCAATTTCCGAGTCACTCTGCCCAGAGAGGATGCCCATGCTGCTGTTGCAGGCTACACTTCAAAATCTTAGTTCTCGTTTATGAAAACAGAATGAGCAACAGCTGTTGGGGAATGCAGTTTACAGTCTTGTTATTTGAACATTCCTCCTTATTTCTGAACTAACATAAAAAAACACTTGTGCACTTCACTTCATCATCTACCATTTTGAGCACAATACATCCAACAGTAAACTCTCCGATCTTGCCTCAAAAACTAAAGGGTAAATAGAGAATCGGACTGCAGTGTAGCCTGCTTACTAGCCTGTCAGCAGACAGGGCTGATCCTAAGACATGTGTACCTCGCTTCTCCAAAGCGTCACCTTTGAGAATTTGGGTCTTTGAGGCTCCTAATAAGGTAATTTGAAACATGGACATGAATCACCTAGGGGTTTTGAATAATAATCTGTAACAAACTCTCAGAACCAGCCATTGTGTAGGTGGGGCCCTGGCGGTCTCTAAGCTGGGCCCAGGGTTTTCAAAACCACTAAGGCGTCTGGGCAGGTGCTTCAGGGCTCAGAAGGTGGCACGAGATCACACCCCCTGCCCCCAGCCAGAACAGCGCTGATTTTACCTTCTGTTATTACTACTACCATTATCATCATCAAGTAGGGCCAGCAGGGACTTTATTTCAGTACATCTTTTTTGTTTGGTTTTGTTTTGGTACTGAGAGTTGAACCCAGGGGCATTCTACCTCTGAGCTATACCCCCAGCCCTTTTTAATTTTTATTTATTCTTTTACCTTATAAATTATTTATTTGTAGTGGTAAAATATACATGAAGCACGACCCCAGTGTTTTACAGCCATCATCTTTATTCATTTCCAGAACTTTGTCATCATTCCAAATAGAAACTCTGTACCCAATAAACAATAGCTCCTTGTTTCCCCTCCTCCCAGCCCCTGCAGGCAGAATCATAAAATGCTTGTCTTTTTGTGTCTAGTTTATTTCACTTAGCATATCCTTAGGGATTTTTAAAATATACCTTTACTGGTGCATTGTAACCACACATCATACTGAGGTTTAGTGTGTGATAGGGTCATGCTAAGTTGCTGAGGCTGGCCTCAAACTTGTGACTCTCCTGTCTCAGCCTCCCAAATACTGGGATTATAGGCAGGCACCACCTTGCTTGGCTATTCCAGTACATCTAAGCCATGTTCTCAAATGAGCTCCCTGCTATGTTGGCCACTGACTGGCAGACGCACTCCACCCACAGGCATAGCCTGCTAACACATCGGAGCTCCACAGGCGGGTACTGATCCCCGCCATGCTCAGCTCCTTGCCCCAAGTGCACCAATCCCAAATGATTCAATCCACTTCTAATGGGGAGGAGTGGGGGGCACAGGTGATGTGTGGAGTGTCGCTCCAGTGGGAAGCCCATCATGACCAGTCCACGTGGCCCCTTCCCCGCCCTGCTTTGTGCTCAGCGAGGCTGAACCCCACACATCACTTGTGCTCCGTCAGGTTTGGGTTTGGAGACGAGGAGGGGACAGGAGAGAGAGGCCAGGGTGAATATGCCGCCAGCTTCCTCATGGCTAGTCTCCCTTTAGAAATATCAGGGTTTCTCTATTTCAAGCTGCCATTGGGGAAGAACTAGTTTTGTGGAGTAGAAGTTTACCCAAATTCTGGATCCTTCTTGAGAAAAATAACACAAAATTATAAATATAAAATTAGGTATAAAAGTGAAGAATAAGATCTCAACAAATTTTAAAGTTAAAAAGCTTACAAATAATACAAACTTCACAAAATTCATACACATCTCAATAAGACCTCTTCTGTACATCTCATCTACTTTGTCACATAAAAAGTTTCAGTTTAGCCGGGCGTGCTGGTGCACGCTCGTAATCCCAGTACTTGGGAGGCTGAGACCAGAGGATTGCAGGTTCGCAGCCAGCCTCAGCTACTTAGTGAGGCCCTCTGCAACTTAGTGAGACTCTGTCTCAAAATAAAGAATAAAAAAAATAGGGCTGGGGGTGTAACTCAGAGGTAGAATGCCCCTGGGTTCAATCCCTAGTACCACAAAATAAATAAATATCCAATAAGTCAATATACATCAGGCACTCAGCATAGCGCCTGGGAAAAAGTAGGGTCTTGATAAATGTTAACTCTTATTATTTATACCAACCCAAGAAAGTGCTGTGAATCGTCTCATGATCTGAATCCGGCCTGCACTTAGTAGTTTTGTGACTTGGAGCCTTCAACGTTCAAACAACTTGGCCAGTTTCCCTGCATGTAAAGGAAAGATAATCCTTTATACAATCCTATGAGTTTGGATAAGATTCTCAAATGAGTAAGTACCTAAAGTTCCTACCTTAGTTATTAAGCTCCCACATGCAGAAGTAGATGAGGATGTAGATCCAGCAAAAGAAGCTGAAGATCAGTGATCAGAGCATTGTACGTTAAAGTAGGAGATAAACGAGATCACAAAGAGGCAAGAATAGGAGTATGGGGGACTGTGGGAAATACCTGCAAGACAGCATGATTTAAGTCTCTAAATGCAATGAACACATCTCAGTTTCCATTTATTCATGCATTTTTTCAAGAATATTTGAATACCTACTACATCCCAAATATTGTTGAGCATTAAGAACATAAAGTGGTAAAAAAGACAAAATAAAAAAGCTGCACTTTCAAGGAGCTTGCATTTAATAGTGGAGCTAGACAAGACAGCATTTATCTAAAGCATTTGTCTTTTCCCACAGCAGATCCCCACGTGAGATTAGGACTGGGAAATGTTTGCGGAGTGACCAGAGAGGGTGGTGAACTATTCCAAATATGGTGTTCAGGAGAGTCTGAGGAGTTGACATTTGAGCAAAAATCTGAAAAAATAAATTAAAAAAAGTGAGCGAATGAGGTGTGCAGATATCTGTAGCCAGAGCATCCTTCATTCAGGAAACAGCAAGGTGAGACTCCTAACGCTGGTTCCTCTGTAGTCTGTCGATTCTCTAACACAATGACCACACCCACGTGGAGGATCGGCCAACGCCCTTTCCTTCTCCAGTCCAGTGGCCCTTGATGTTCTGCTCGTAAAGTCCAATGGTCATTGCCCATACTACCTTCCAGAAGAACGAGAATTGCACCAGGATCCAGGAAGCCGAGCTTGGACCTGGCTCTACTAATGACCACCAGCATGGAAGACGGTTTTCTTCCGGCCCTTCCATCTCTCGGTCACATAGCAGCACTCTGGGAACCGCCATTGCTCTGCCTATAGAAGGGGATGCTAAACTTGTCGAGACATCAGTGGCTCGTTGTCTGAGGAACCCGAGTGGGTGGCCTAGCTAGGACGTGAGGACGGTCTCTGTATCTCTTTTCTGGCATGTCTCACCTTTCTCCCAAAGTTCCCAGTCACTCCCCACCCCCACCGGCTCCAGGGAGGGAGCCTGCAGGCCTGTTTCTGGGTTTCCTCTTTTGGCGAGAAGGAACGCCTTCACCAGAGGCTTCGCCCTGCTCTGACATGGATCTGGTCCTACCTTACCTGGCTGAGCTCTCGCTAATGATTGGGATTGCAATGAGGTCACAGGGATGCAGAGTCATGCAGTGGATTCCACCTGAAGGTTTTCATTTCAACCCTCTGTGCTGTGCTAACTGGATGAGTCATATCATTACTCGGGCTTGTTAGACTGTTTTGTGCCCACGGGGAACTCGGTTTGAGGCAAGTGTGTCCTGTCTACTATGCAGGCTTCCTCTCATAGAACAGCTGTATGACTTCTTACAAGACCCTTCGTCCCCCACCCTTGCTCTCCAATATCCCCTCCGTAGATGGGGGGACCAGATGTGTGTGTCTGTCTCCAAGGTCCTTAGCGTGGATGAATCCCTCTTTTAGTCTATCTTTACAGCTTCATAATTTCATCAGCTTGAATATTTCACATGTCATCTTGCGTGACTCGGGGTCCAACGGTCAGTTCTCTTGATCTCACGTTTCTGTTCCTGTGGATGTTTAAAGGTACAGTGACAGATGAATTCAGAGGTATCTGAGCAGTTTGTAATTGTTATCCTCGGAGCATTAGGTGCAATGCTAAACAAAACCCAGTCTTTGTGTTAATCCCTCTGACACCTCATTAGGCATTTCCAACTCATTAAAATTTGTTGTTCCTCTGATACTCTTCATTAGCCAGGCCTAGATTTATGCTGTGAATCTGTGGCTACACAAGGACTGAGGACTGAGCATGACCTGGTCAGTTAGCACCCAGGATGGCTCCAAACTGGAGAGGGGCTAAACGCATCTGCTTTCTGTGAGGGGGACAGTGGCCACTCCAAAATAGTGATGGCAGAATGTGGGGATTCATTTATTCACTCAACAAACATTTATCATCCGTTTCCTCTTTGTGTGTCTGTGTATGTGTCTGTATGTGTTACTGGGGATTGAACCTGTGGGCATTCTACCTCCAGGCTACACCCCCAGCCCGATTTTATTTTTATTTGGAAATAGGGCCTCACTAGGTTGATGAGAATCTCACTACTTGCTGAGGCTATCCTCGAACCTGCGATCCTCCTGTCTTAGCCCACACACCTGGGATTACAGGTGTGTGCCACCATGCCCGACTAGCTGTTTCCTCTTTAAGTCCTAAGGGCAGATACTGATGTGCACACCTGCTCAAGGTACTATAGAAGGCATCTGGAGCCGGGTGTGGTGGCGCACGCTTGTAATCCCAGTACCTGGGAGGCTGAGACAGGAGGATCTGGGTTCACCGCCAGCCTCAGCTACTTAGTGAGGCCCTCTGCAACTTAGTGAAACCCTGTTTCAAAATAAAGAATAAAAAATAGGGCTGGGGGTGCAGCTCATAGGTAGAATGCCCCTGGGTTCAATCCCCAGTACCGCAAAAAAAAAAAAAAAGAAGGCATCTGGAGAGGGGATGCTAAACTTCAGGTCAGGTACAGGGAAAGCTTCTCAGCAGAAGACACTGGGAAAAAGAAGCCACCCTTCCCTTCTCACCGCTGGCTGAGTGGAGGAACACAGAAATTATTTCACCCAGGAATGCGTGCTGAGAGGGTATTGGAAAAGGTTGAAATGATTTCTTAACAATATGAAGAACATTCTATGTGGAGAATATTCTAGATAGAAGACACAGCATGGCTTTCACCGCCATCTTCCAGTAATTCGCCAAAATGACGAACACAAAGGGGAGGAGGAGAGGAACCTGAAATATATTCTCCAGGCCTTTTAGAAAACATGGGGTTGAGCCGGGCGTGGTGGCACACGCTTGTAATCCCAGTACTTTAGGAGGTAGAGACCGGAGGATCGGGGTTCGTGGCCAGCCTCAGCTCTCTCGCTCTCTCTCTCTCTCCCTGTCTCTCTCTCTCTCTCTACTTAGTGAGGCCCTCCGAAACTTCATAAGACCTGGTTTCAAAATAAAGTATAAAAAATAGGGCCGGGGGTGTAGCGCGGAGGTAGAACGCCCCTGGGTTCAATCCCCGGTACCGCAAAAAAAAAAAAAACATGGGGTTGTTCTTTTGGCCACATATATGCGAATCCACAGGAAGGATGATATTATAGACATTATGGGAATGGGTACTGTTCAAAAAGAAACGCCTCACAAATGTTACCATGGCAAAACCGGAAGAGTCTATAATGTTACCCAGCATGCTGTTGGCATTGTTGTAAACAACCAAGTCACGGGCAAGATTCTTGCTCAGAGAATTAATGCGCGTATTGAGCATATTAAGCACTCTAAGTCAAGATAGCTTCCTGACGTGGGTGAAGGAAAATGATCAGGAGGAGGAGGAAGCCAAGGAGAAAGGAACCTGGGTTCAGCTGAAGCACCAGCCTGCTCCACCCAGAGCTGCACACTGCGTGAGAACCAATGGAAAGGAGCCTGAGCTGCTGGAGCCTAGTCCTTATAAATTCATGGCATGCCGGGCATGGTGGCACACGCTTGTAATCCCAGTACTTTGGGAGGCAGAGACCGGAGGATCCGGGTTCGGGGTCAGCCTCAGCTCACGCATGCGCATGCGCGTGAGCGTTCTCTCTCTCTCTCTCTCTCTCTCTCTCTCTCTCTCTCTCTCTCTACCTAGTGAGGCCCTCTGCAACTTCGTGAGACCCGGTTTCAAAATAAAGTATAAAAAATAGGTCCGGGGGTGTAGCGCGGAGGTTAGAATGCCCCTGCGTTCAATTCCCGGTACCGCAAAAAAATAAAAATAAATAACAATAAATAAATTAATTAATTAATTCATGGCATAATAGTTGTAAAAAGAAAATAAAGACCACTGGGCTGTAAAAGAAAAAAAAAACACAGCATGGAGAATTCCCAGTGGTGGGAAGTGCATGGAATGCTTGGAGAACACGGAGTACTCCATGTGGTGTGCCTAGGGAAGATTTATTCTCCCAACAAACATTTTGTGCTGATCGACATTATCTTAAAGCAAGCACATGTATTTACAGATTTTTTTATACTTCTATTGGTGCATTATCGTCTCCCATCATAATGTAGTTCACAGTGAGAGTGACAGACATGCACACAGCACTTGGTGTCAGGTTATTTGAGATAAGAATGCCCGATGTCACAAAGACACTGATATTGAAGTTGATGCCAAGCCACCTGCGAGGAAAGAAATGACATTTTATCAGAGTGATCTGCCTCGCTACGTAGCTCTCATTACTATGGGGCTGGAGCGTGCTAACATTTTATATTTGAACCTTGTTCCTTCATGTCTAGCCCACAAAGTGCCTCTCCTTGCCTGTTCTCCATGAAGGCGGGGCTGAGGACTGGGAGGGGGGGTTAGCTCAAAATCAAAAGAGCCGAACTCTCGGAGGAAGGTCCTCAGTTACTGCTGTTTGTTTTGCGTGTGGTCTGGCTGCTTAGGTGGTCTAGACATCACCATGAACTATGCACGCCAGGACAGATGCAGACATGAGAAAGAGGACTCGGACAGAGCGGGCTGGATACACACACGCTGTTCACCGACCTTCATTCTCCTCTGGGTAAGAGGCCACCAGCACGCCTGGAAACAAGGTTTCCCAGTTTCCCGCTCCGGCTTCCTTGCTTGCAGTCTGTGTCAGGCATAAGGGGCCAAATTGAGAATCTACCTCATCAATAATACAAATATCTTGCAAAAGTCTAGCTGAACCCCGCCCCCTCTTTGTGGTGCTAAGGATTGAACCCAGGGACATTCTACCTCTGAGCTATACCCCCAGCCCATTTTTTTATTCTATATTTTTAAACAGGTTCTAAGTTGCGGAGGGCCTCACTAAGTAGCTGAGGCTGGCCGCGAACCCAGATCCTCCTGTCTCAGCCTCCCAAGAACTGGGATTACAAGCATGCGCCATTACGCCCGGCTCCAGACCTTATCTTCTAAAGATGGTGAGCCCCAGGGAAAGTTGTGTGCTGGGCAGGGAGATGACTGGGAGGTGTAACTAGACACCAGGGAAAAATGGCTTGCCCTACATGCAGGGCTGTGGGGACGAAGAGGGGGTGGCGTGTGAGCCAGCCTATGTGGAGAAGCGGGGAAGAGGAAGCTTTAATGTGAGGGAAGAAGAGATAACATGGCTGATATTGGTAGAGAATTTGAAAGAACAGAATGACTTAAAGAGAGTTTTGTGTGAGCCGTCTTAGTCCATTCCTGCTGCTATGACAAAATACCTGAGACCGAGTAATTTATAAAGAACGGAGATTTATTTCTTACAGTTCTGGAGGTTGCAGAACTGTAGAAATTAGAAAGAACAGATATTTATAAAGAACTGTAATTTATGAAGAACAGAGATTCATTTCTTACAGCCTGAGGCTGCAACATCTGTGTCTGAGGAAGGCTGCTCTCTGCTTCCAAAATGGCATGTTGGTGCTGTGTCTTCCAGAGGGGATGATAAGTGGCAGAAGGACAGAAGGGGTGAACTCACCGAAGCCCTCCTATAAGGCACTAACACCATTCATAAAGGCGGTCCCCCGTGGCCAAATCACCTCTTCACACTGCTGCTTCGGGGATTCAGTTTCCACATGAATTCTGGAATTCATGGACACAGTCATTCAAACATGGCGGCCCTATTGCTATAGATGTAAACCTCTGCCATCCTCACCACAAAGATCAACTGTAACTGTCCTTACTCGGGCAGCCTGGAGGTGAAGCAGTTCCTCTAAGGCACTGCAAGACTGAGTCCTGCTTTAGAGAAATAGGGCCCAAAAGCTTGCCTACAAGGATAAAGAATTGTTCACTCTCCAGGCATAGACCAAATCACCAGCTGGTCTGAGTTGGGATAAAGAATTGTCCTGGGTCCTTAACTACAGAGGTCTCAAAGCCAGGTACATGCAGCGTTCACTGGGTTTGCTTGTGGTTCCATAGAGGCATGAGTTCAGATCCAGTGGCCTTCCACTGGTGCTTTGAATGAACAGCGTGAGAGAACTCTCTCCATTCATTCTTTTCCTTATGACCCTCAGTAAGGACCTGGGGCCTCTTCTCAGAGTGACTGCAAGTAGCAACCACTTACCTGGTTCCTCTCTTGTAGGTTCACGTCCTCCCAAGCCCGCCAGGACCACCTTTAGAAGCATACAAGAGGGCCCCAAATCTCTCTCTCTCTCTCTCTCTCT
>PVJS01007348.1:0-56444 GCA_004027185.1 Glis glis
CTCAAGAAGTACAGACAGCTACCTATGTTAATTAATTGTCTAAGAATGTTACCTTAGTGTTAGGGATATAGGAAGATATAGATAATAGGTTAGAACATAAAATAAATGCCTTGTATAAAGTTGTTCAATATTTAGGAGATGAGGTTCATGGGTTAAAGTTCTAATGCCCTAACCTCCTTCCTACAAAAGCCACTCCATGACATCTAAATCCATCAAATGGAGGTCCGGTATCAGAGTTTGGCCAATCAATACGAGAGCCCCAATTATTAAACCCCAGCCCGGTCGATGGCCAATGACGGGTACCATTCTGCTGGGTCAGATGAACCTAAGACAGAGGACTCCAGCATGCTCTGGGCTCCTCCATGACGGGTAAATTCTGAATCCTGAGCAGGACAACCTAAGACAGGCCTGACCGCCGGTTTTAAATAAAAAGGAAATGGGGAGATGCAGGGGTCTCTACCTAGTGCCATGAAAGGGCCTGGTGGACTGGCAGAAGCCTACTCTAGAGTACTGGGCCTCTCCCACGTGGCAGTAATTCAGCATATTAATGGCAAAGATGGCGCTGGCAAATTCCTCAGAGGGAGGTCCCACAGATAGTCCCACCTAGCCTCAGGAGGGCTGTGATAGGTAGTTACCTCCTTCTGTGCTCACAGACAACAGTTGCCTCTACCTATGATAGATCACAGGAGGGCGTGGTGTCACGCCCTACTGATTGCGAATTTCCTGTATTGCCTCTACTATAAAAGAGAGGTTTGGCTTTCTAATAAACGAGATCTTGCTAGACAAATCTCCCGTCCGGAGGAGGTGTGGTTATTCGGGCTGTCAGCATGTGCCCCCCTTTCAGCGTCGCATCAGACCCTCGGGCTGGCCCTGAGAGACTGATGCCCCGACAAAAGGTTGTTTATCCATCTCCATAAAAACTAGGATTATCTTGAGCCACAAACCCTAAATATAATAGAAAATAATGTATGAAATTTTGTGATAGGTCTTTTATATTTTTCTTTAATAAAGACCAGTTTTTATTAAGCTATAGTATGCATGCAAAAATAGTGCATTTATTGTAAGGGTTCAGCTCTGGGAATTTTCTCAAGTTGAATTGGCCAGGTCACCAGCAGCAGATCAAGGAAGAGACCACACTCAACCCAACATCCCTCTGTTTCCTCTTCTGATCACACCCCTTCCCAAGGGGAACCATTACCTGGCCACTACCATTTAGCATTATGTGTGTGAAATTCATTCCTCAGCTGCACAGAGTTTAGATCACTGGTTCTCATTTCCATATGGTGTTCTTTGTGTAGCTATACCACAGTTTGTCATTTATATGGTGGGCATTTTAGAGATAGAGCAAAGAGTATTGCTATGAACAGATGACAGAATTTTTTTTTCTGCTAAGCATATACCTAGGAATGGAATGGCAGGGACATGGCACAGGTGTATGCTAAGCTTTAGACACCACAAAAGAGTTTTCCAAAGTGGTAATACGTAGAATGGTTTAAGGGTTTTCTCTTGTTTTCTTCTCATACCTTTCCACACAGCAGTACAGAGCAAGCACAAGTATTGCTCAAAGTGACTTATAAGACTAGAATTCCTTTGAAATACTTAAAGTCTATGTCAGTTGTATTTTTATTTCTTATTTTGTAATTTTATTGGTGCATTGTAATTATACATCATAGTGAGATTCAAAGTGATACACTTATATGTTTCCCTCCTCATATATGAGGGCATTACCACCAATCTCATTAACATATATTTTATTTTACTTACTTTTTTGATACTGGAGATTGAATCCAGGGGTCTTCTACCTCTGAGCTACACCCTATCCCGTTTTATTTTGAAACAGTATCTCTCTAATTTACTGAGGCTGGCCTCAAACCTGCTATCCCCATCTCAGCCTCCCAATTACTGGGATTACATGCATGATCCATCATGTCCAGCTTGTGCTTTTAATTTCTTTAGTTGTATGAGTTTATTTTAACAAAAGCCAAGTTACTTAACATTTTATATTATTTTGTATTTGTCTAAAAATATTAGAAAAATTGAAGTTTCCAGAAGAAAATTGTTCAAAAAGGGTCATTACATATTCTCTGCTGTGCCACATTTCCTACCTACAGAGGAGGCATCAGTGTAGTAGACTATTGTGGGGAGACATCAAGTGCAGAATGAGGGACTACTGTGTGCCAGTGTTTGCCTGTGACTAAGATGCACATAATCTCATATGTCTCTCATACAAATCCCCATGACAGGGATATTGTTATTCTCATTTTTATAAATGAAAAAAATGAAAACTTATAGGATATGTAAGCATATGTATATGGTCTGTTTAGTAGACTGTGTGTAGATTATCAGTTTTAGAAATGGAACTTTTTGCTATATTTTGTCTGTATTGGGATCAGGAAAGGGCAGGAGATGTACTTGAAAGTGTCCTCAACAGGATTTAAAAGAACAAGGTTCAGATGGTATCCTGCTTCTGCTGGCTGTGTAACATAAGGCATGAGTTTTATTCTTGAATTTCATTTATCCTTCTATATAATTAGGAAATATTATCTTCTCTGTTTACTTGTCTATTTTTTTCCTTAGAATGTTGTATGTAAAAAAATAGAAACAGCAAAATAAAATGTCAAAATATTACACAAATTAAAGTACTTAGCCCACTTATCATAAGAGTCTCTATTTGTTTAAAAATATTTTCTCCAAATCTGTGTATGCCTATAACATAGTATTTATTTTTCAGAAGACAGTTTTACTGAGGCATAATTTACACAAAGGAAAATTTTCCCATTTTAGGAATTCTTGAATTGTAAGCAAAGCTATATGATTTGGGGAAATAGACTTCTACTCTCACCTCAGTTTCCAGAGGTTAGAAAACTGCAAGTTTCTATATTTTTATTAGGTACAATGAGATTTCTGCTAATCATGTTCAGGGCCAGGCAACTGAAGTGGGAGTGACATTGGGAGGGCTATTATTTAAAGGAAAGGTCCATTCACATGTAAGTTTATATTAGAGAAACAATAATTGATAAATAATTAGAATAGGAAATAACATTAACTGAGTTTCCATGCAGGGAATGTTGATTTGCTATAAAAAGAAATAAATGATCAGTGATTACTGATTTATTAACATAGTCACTATTTTTTCTTGATCTCTGAAAGCTCAGGAATATCATAAATTATATTCATGCTAAAAACCTTCAATGCAATTCTACTTTCTGTATAGATGATGTTTAAACTCTTTATCAAGGCCCTTAGGCTCTCCTTGTTTAGTTTTCCATCCATGATAGCCATCTTCCCTTTTAAAGCTCAACCAAATGCACCCACCGTGACATCTCTGAAGCAGATGAATGATGCTACTGCAGGAGCCATGTTCCATGTCTTCCTTTGCCTGCAATATTGTTACCCTCTCACTCTCATTTTTAAAAAAAAATTATTGATGCATTGTAATTATACAACATAGTAAGATTGAAAGTGATACATACATGCATACATCACATGGTGTGTTTCCCTCCACATCCCCCCTCCTTACACCTTTTCATGTTAGTGAGATCTGTAGTGATACCTTCATGTGTGGATGCAATATTATTTGATCAGTTTCCTTCCTCTAGCTTCCTCTTCCGCCTCCCCACCTCTCTCCCCTGACCACTATCCACTGTTCCACTGGTTTCTCTACTCTTTTATCTGAAGTCCTTTTGTTTACTATTTTCTATCTAATTTCCACAAAGGAGAAAAAACATAGGACCTTTGACAGTCTGATAATGATATAATTTTGTTTTTGATATAATCTGCAAATGATATAATTTTGTTTTTTATGTCTGAGTAAAACTCTAAAGTATATGTCTACCATATTTTATTAATCTATTCACCTTTTAAAACCCAAAGATGACATCATACTAAATAGAGAAAATCTGAAAGTATTTCCTCTAAAATCAGGAACAATATGTACTCACTTTTAAAAAACAAATTTTAGAAAGCAACTCTTCTGGGAAGACATTTGTTTGATTATTTATGCCAATGGATTGTGAGTGCTGGCCTTGATAAATAAGGAACATCTTCATTATATTATACTTACATACTTCAGGTTCTTTTAAAACAATTTCACATGACTTTGAATGTGAATTTCCTAGAAGTAACAATGCTTTTGACTGATTATATATTCTATTTATATTTAAATTTCATGTTGTTAAAGAATGATATAAAATATAAATATTAATTTACAGGGATTTTTATATGAGTCATATCTGATTTTATAAAGACCAATGTTAAAACAAAATGGAATATTGTCTTTTTCACCAAATGGCTAAAAGTAAAGTTTTCTTTTTGATATGGCTATTTGAAGAGACAAGTTTTGCTATGATGATAACTGGCCAATTATTATCAGTTTCTCTTTCAGCAGTTTGTTTTATTTTAACAATTAGCAAAAACTACAGTGGATGTAGCTAAATCAAAGACCTTATTGTTGTTGTTATTATTATTATTATTATTATTATTACTCTTGTTACTGGGGATTGAGTCCAGGAGAATTCTACCTCTGAGTTATACCCTGATCTCTATTTTCTATTTTATTTTGAAAAAGAGTCTCACAAAGTTGCTGAGGGTCTTGCTAAGTTGCTGAGGATGGCTATGAACCTTTGATCCTCCTGTCTCAGCTTTGCAAGTACTGGGATTATAGGCATGGACCACCACACCCAGGTAAAATATTAAATTTGATCATAAATGTGTGGAAATAAATATATAATTTAGTTATGTACCTTAGGAAAAAGAAAAGGAGTAATTAAGGGAAATATTTAAATGGGTACTTAAAAATTTAAGGAATATTGAACTTTTATTTAGGGGATATTAAAAATAAAAACTTCAATCTTTCGATTTTCAATTTAATAAAATTATTTAACTTTATCTTTGTAAATAATTCAAGTTATTCATGATTTACAGAAAAATACTAGATATTTAAGCACATTGCCATCAACTAATACTCAAAATCTTCACCAAAAATGTGGTCCTACATTGAGAGAATGATAGTATCTAAAATTGTACTGCAAGCAGTTTGATGAAGCCTTTGACACAAAATCAAAACTCTAGGGACAGGATATATAGGTTTTAGTGTTTATTCATGACAACATGAAACATTAAATTTGGATGCTATGACAAATTTCTCTACAGTACTATTTCCAAAGAGTTACATGGCAAATGGTACATGTACAACACACAAAGATTTATTTTATAAATATAGTTGGATCTTATCATATTCTTTCCCTTATTTTGCATGGGTAATTGCAAACTGTTTTTCCCCAAAACTCTTTTTTTTTTTTTAATTTTGGTACCGGGGGTTGAACGCAGGGGCATTCTACCTCAGTGGTATGCCCCCGGCCCTATTTTTTATACTTTATTTTGAAACTGGGTCTCACAAAGTTGTGAAGAGCCTCACTAAGGAGAGAAAGTGAGAGAGAGAGAGAGGGAGAGAGAGACATGGAGAGAGAGAGCGAGAGAGCTGAGGCTGGCCATGAACCAAGATCCTCCGGTCTCCACCTCCCAGAGTACTGGGATTACAAGTGTGCGCCACCATGCCTGGCTTTCCCCAAAACTCTTTAAGACAGTTCTGTAAAATACTGACACAGAGGAAAGAAAATATGTGTTTTGATGTGTTTGCAATGTGTTTAGAACTTGTCTTAAACTCTTAAGTAGGCAATATATTTGAGAATAAACGTTATGTTTTGTGTTTGTTAGTTCTGATGAGAATTAAAAATTTCAGTCTGAAATTTGTAAATAATTTAACAATTTTGAATGTCAGTGAGATAAAGTAGGATGAAGAATAGGAAGTGGATGTAGGTGTTAGGCAAATGCATGATTGAAAGTTTGCTTCTGAAAAGAACAGAAAGGAAAACATATATAGCCAACATCTCAAAATTAGTATTTGTGTTTCAGTCACCATTCTCACTGCTGTAATCCAAAATAAATAGCCACACAACTTAGAGGAAGGAAGATTTGTTTGCTCATGGTTTTGGAGATTTCAGAGGTTCAGTCCATGACAGGCTGGGTCTGCAGAGCTCAGGATATGGCAGTGGGAAACAGAGAGAGGGAGAGATCAAGGCTCTGCTCTCATATAATGGAGGCTGGAAGCAAGAGGGAGCAAGCAAGGATTTCAGGGATCATATAAAGTCCCCAATGCCATAACCCCAAGAGCCCCTTCTCAACCAAGTCCAACCTCCAACAATGGCTGACTACTCTTCCTGAGGTCTCAGGGAACATTATAAATACAAACCATTACATAGGTGTTAGGCAAATTCATGACTGAAAATTTGCTGCTGGAAAGAGAACAGAAAGGAAAACATGTAGCCAATTATGCAAAATTAATAGCAGGGGTTAACTCTTATTTAAAAATCTAGTGTTTTATGTAGACATGGCCACATCCCCAGTAGATATAAATTTAAGGTAATTTTAGTGGAGAAAAAGTGTGGTAATACTGAGTAAAGTTTTATATAAGATATTTCAATAGCAAAATAATATATGCATATGATAAAGCATTCAATATTTTAGAAGGGCTCATAGCACAACAAGAAATCTCTCTATAATTATGTTGGCAGTAACCTTTAAAACTCTATTGTGTCTAATCAGTGATTTGTTTATCAGCCTTCATCAAAATAGGCATTGTTTCTGTGATTTTTTTCCCAACATGCTCATTTCTGTGCTTGGTATATCTTTCCCTCAAATATCTTGTGATTCCTTACCTCCCTACATGTAGGTCTTTTTTCAAATAAAACATGTATAATGACAAGCCACTCCTCTATCCTGTTTGGTTTTCCTGATGTACTTACCATTGCCTGACATTAAAAATTGATGGCATATTAATTTCCTGCCAGTCTCTTTTACTAGCATGTAAGTTCCATAGCAGAAAGTTTCTTTTTGTCCATTGGGTTCATCTCTAGTGACCACAACCATGTCAAGCCCTTTGAAGAAACTCATTAAATATTTCTTGAATAAATCAGTGACTAAAGTGTTTTCAGTAACACCATATATGCAGTGATTAAGGTTTGGTACCAAGAATTACCACATAATTTAAAAACTTTATAAACTCGTGAGAATGTCTATTTTGTTTATAACATTCTTCCCATGGCCACATCAGTTTTAATTAAATGCAAGTTGGACTTGTGGTACTCAAGCCTACACTTTCTACATATAAATGATACTTTTGACATCTACAGTACATGGTGTGTGTGTGTGTGTGTGTGTGTGTGTGTGTGTGTGTATCTGTGTGTTATGGTATTAATCATTGTAATTAATCCTCATTGCAGTGGTAATAGTGTAAACATTGTGTATAAAATGCTTTAATTATAAAAGGGATGCAATATTTTCCAGTACTGAGTGATAAAGAGTGGAAATATGTTACTAAGAAAAAATTAAATTTATTTTTATATTATAAAAAATTCACAAACTTTTACTTTGTAATATTTCAGATCTTTGGAAAACTTGCAAGGATATTACATAGCGTTACTGTGTACTTTCACCTGACTCATTAATGTCAGTGTCAAAACTAAGAAATTAATATCGATACAATGATTTTAATTAAGCTATAGGTGTTATTTGTATTTTGTCATTTTTTTCCACTAGTAATCTTATTCTCTTCCAAAATCCAAAGCAGCATACCACATTGCATATAGTCATGTCTCCTTTGTCTTCAGCAATGCATGAAGGTTTCTTAGTTTCCCTTGTTTCTCATGGCCATGGCAGTTTCAAAGAAAACTTTTTAAGTATTTTGTAAAATTTTAATTTTTCTAATGTTTTCTCATGGTTAGTTTGGGGCTACAAAATTTTTATAAGAAATGTGTTATATTAAATGCCAAACCTGTACAATTATAACTTGTCAAAAAGACAATTTTTTAAAAATTCTCATTTCCTGAGTCAATAAGCCCTTTACATGCCAATCAGCAGCACACAGGAGTGGGGAATAGTTCTTTATTTAAATATGAGTTGTTAATTCTTTTTTAATTTCCAGAGCTTTGGTGGTCATATTCGGGAAGTTTCTACCTGTACCTATATCTTGGAGTGTTGGACCTATGCCTTCCTCTAGTAACTTCAAAGTCTCTGGTTTAATTTCCAGGTCTTTGATTCATCTTAACTACTCTTTTGCAGGGTGAGAAGTAGAAATTTAATTCCATATTTCTACAAATGGATAACTAGTTTTCCCAAAACCATTTGTTGAAAATGCTATCTTTTCTCTAACATATGTGTTTGGCACCTTTGTCAAAAATCAATTGTCTATAAGTGTGTGGTTTTGTTTCTGTATCTTCTATTCTGTTCCATTGGTCTATGAGTCTGTTTCTGTGCCAATACCATGCTGTTTTACTACTACAGCTCTGTAGTATAATTTGAAGTCAGAAATTGTGATGCTTCCTGCATGGTTCTTACTGCTGAGAATTGCTTTGACTATTCTGAGCCTTTTGCTTTTCCATATGAAATTTATGACTGATTTTTTTTTAGGTCTGTGAAGAATAACATTGGTATTTTATAGTGATTACATTGACTCTATGGGTCACTTTTGGTTGAATGGCTATTTTGATAATATTTATTATTCCTATCCAAGAGCAAGAGAGATCTCTCCATCTTCTAAGATCTTCTTCAATTAAACTAAAAAGTTTCTACTCATCAAAGGAAACCAATTAGAGTCTAAAGAGAGAGCCTACAGAATGAGAGAAAATATTTGCCAACTATTCCTCTGTTAGAGGATTAATACCTAGAATATGCAAAGAACTTAAAAGACTTAACACTAAAAACACAAATAACCCAATCAAGAAAAGGAAAATTGAACTAAATAGATACTTCAAAAAAGAAGAGTTACACATGGCCAATAAATACATGAAAAATTATTCAGCATCATTAGCAATCAGAGAGATGCAAATCAAAACTACACTGAGATTCCATCTAATCTCAATCAGATTGACAATCATCAAGAAGTCAAACAACAATAAATTCTGGTGAGGATGTGGGGAAATAGGAATTCTTCTACCTTGGTGGGAGTGCAAATTAGTACAGCTACTATGGAGATCAGTGTGGAGATTCCTCAGAAAATTGAGAATGAATCCATCATATGATCCAGCTATACCACTACTGGGTATCTTTCTCATAAAATATAATTTATTTTGCAGATATATTTGTTATGACTACAGAAAACAGATGAGCATGCTTACTTTAAACTTTATACTATTCTTGAAAATCAACATTGATACTCTGCAGCTTTCAGTTTGACATTTTATCACTGAAGATTCCCTGGCCTCAATGTACAATCCCAAGTGGCACTGGCATCTCTTCTTGCTGTTGAAGAATTCATTTTCCCCTTCTTAATTTTCCAAAGTTCTTTTCCAAAAGCTGTTACTAAAAACAATTGAATTTACAGATTCACACACAAAGCAATTCCTTTGCTACATATAGGATAAAAAAGTTGAACCTAAAAAAACTAAATACTAAAGAAAATGAATAGTGAATAGTGATAGATAACATTGGCAGAGTTGTGAGAATAAACACAAAAATCAAGTTTAGGAAAACTACTGATATCAATAAAAACAGTAGTATGTTTAGATTTAGTCTGTTTCCTGAAGAGCTCATGTATTATGTTCAGAGTTGATGTAATTAAGCCATAGGGTTGTAATTTCATCAGTGGATAAATCGATTGAAATGGATATACTGGGTGGTAATTTAGGCAGGTGAGGTGTGGTTGGGGAATGTGGGTGGGTCACTAGGGGTGTGACCTTAGGGATTATGCTTTTGTCTTTGAATCCCCTTCCTTGCTTGCTTTCTCTTGCTTCAGACCTCCATGATGTGAAAGCAGAGCCTTGCTCTTTCCCTCTCTCTGCTTTTTGTTGCCACCATGCCCTGGGAAATATTAGAATAGAATGACTGTTAATTAACAAATATTGAAAGTAATTAGCATTCCAAAGGCAAAAGATGTGCAAATACCCCATTCAAAAGTATTTTCATCAATTTATGATTTCTGCATGTGTAGTTGTTGTGTTTTTTTATGCTATTTTCCTCCACATAAAAGGGTCACATACATGACCAGTCTTTTTCCACACATGGTCATTGTTAGCCATGTAACTGTCAAGAGTGGTTCTTTGGTGAGATTAAAAGTTAGCTCTCACTGTTGTTTTATCAGATCCATTAGAACATTACTAGTGAACTATAAAACATTTGGGGACTATTGTGGAAACTTATTCATTGGTATGAATTAATTTTAGATACAAAAAGAAAAAATAGAAAAATTAACCTAAATTTGGGAGAATTATACTTTTAAAATTCTTGCCTACCTTGTTTCATGAGTGTTTGATTAATTTGTTTTACTCCTCAAGAAAAAGTGGTGACATATTTCAATTGGAAATATTTTCATCATTCATATGATAATTTAGGGAAAATGTCATTTTCTCAGGAAAGCTGGGGCTCCACCTTTGAATACTTTATTTCTAGTTATAATATAATATTTGCTTACATCTAAAATAATGGGGAAGTAAAGACTTTTAAAATTTAAAAATATATTTTTAAAAACTAAACATGACAAGATTATAAGTATGGTTTTAATTTTTCATGGACAACTATTTTGATTTTCTAATTGCTAACATTACTGAAAATTTCCTTCCCTTTTTTATTGTCTGTGTTTCTTTTTTTTTACTTTTAGTCTGTTGGCTCATGTATTTGGCATGAATATAAACAACATAAGGACAACCAACAAGGAATTAATCCATCACAGTTCTAATTTTAATTTGCCTATTTTTATCATTCACATTTTTACCATCTGGAAATTTTTTATTACCAACTAAGAATATGACACTAATTTTTGAATAATTTGCAGTTTTTAAAACAGATACAATGAAATTTTGTTCTCATTTTGTGGCATTATTTGTTATGCTTAAAAAATCTGTTTAATGATGACTTCCATGAATACACAATGCACACTACACACAAAACTACATACACAAAAATACTACATGTATATGTAAAGATTAAATTTGCATTTATTGAAGTCAAAATACTTGCTTGACATTTATTTTGCATGAAATTTCAAATAATTATTAGGACAATAAAGATAAAAATATAGCTACAAATATCTTTCTAGTTTTAAAACACTTGGCCTAGGGCAGCCAAAAATTTGTTATTTGCAAAATGGTTAGAAAAAACTAATAACAAAACACATTTTAACTAATAAGTTGTTCAACAATTTTATTTGAAATAGATGTAAGGCAATTTCCAGAAGAAAATTTGAATTTTATCTATGCTTTTGTGAAAAATATATATTGCTATGAGTAGTTATGAGTGTTTGTATACCAATATATATATAACATACTCTATTTTTCATTACAAGGAAAATTCAAATATTAAGTTGGCATTGCATATAGGAGTGTTAAGTCTTGGATTTGAGAAAATTATTTTTTAACCACAACTATTCTAATATAATTGCCATATTAAAAATACTTGGACAACAAGTTGTGTTTATACATTAGAAAAATAAATGATGGGAGATTTGCCAGCACATTTGTGGAGATATGTAGACGCTACTTAATTTAATTTAACAAAAAAATGTTATTTTGCAGAGCAGTTTTCTTTTTCACGGTTTTCCTTTTTCACCTCAATTTTTCTCCAGCGTATTTTCCTCATTGATATCTCCCTGAATACTTTTGATGCCATAGGATCAATTCCCTTTCACATGTGCATGATATGTTCATTCCTGATTCCACAATTTTCATCACTAATTTCCATTGACCTTTCTACCATTTTTATTTTCTTTGCATAGTGATGATTTGTTTTTATAAATGTATACTATAACATTTTTGAAAAAAATCAGTTTTATAATATTGATCAAGCCTGATAATATTGAATGATAATAACATTAATACCAATTAATATAAAATTTGACAAACTTTAATAAGCAAGGAAATGGTAAAAGTATGTTTTTAAAAGGAAATTAGAGTGATGTTTTTTTAAATAAAAATTATACCAAATTATATAAAAATTTGTGAATAATGAAGTTCAGTTGCAGGATATTTTTTTCATTTGCAAATATAACCTTTGTGGAGAGTAAATTTCTATGAGTTAATGGTGCATGTTGATGTATATGGGTGGGTAGGGTCATATGTTATGTATTTCATGGTATATGTTTGTGGATATAAATGTATTAAGTAGCTTTAAATTATATTCCCCACATTAAAGTGTAAAATCAGCTTTTGTGAGCATACTACTTTCATATATATTTTATACTACATTTTTGTTCATTAATCAATGTATCCCAAAATTTTAACATACCTTTAAAAAATAAATCTACTAATCTATTAATCTTTTATATTACTTTTCTAATACTGTATTTTTGAGGCAGAATTGATGGATTTCCTTCACTAGAATTTTGTAAACAGAAACAGTCTAAGCACCATACTGTTCTTAGAATTCATATATGAATTTCTTAAAAGTACTACAATATATTATTGTCTGTCTCCATAATGCTCATAATGGCAATGAAAAGCCTGAGGCAAAACACATTTTCTTTGCCTTCAGAAAATGGAAATATTGAAGAACACTATTTGCATATAAATATATGAACATATTCAGAAATAAATATTTATGCTCTAAGATAAAATAAAAATATTCTTAAAATTTCTTAGGAAGCAGTTTCTAAATTCACATATAGGGACTACATTTATGAAACATTTGACAGGGGTGTCTTGTGATATTTAAGTATTCAAACTCTATAAGCTTATTAGACAAATAGTTGATAAAGAAGAAACTTCTAGACATAGAACATTGCATATTCAAAGGTAGCAGTTTTTTGTTAAATGTTAAATAAATCAGTTGGGTGAGTTTATAAAATAGTGTGATTTCTATAATATAGGAGAGATGAAAATTACAAATGAGACAATTCCTTTTTAGAATTTTATTAGACAATAAAAAATCCAAAAGCTCTGAGTGATAAAGTACTACCATAACTGCTTTTTAATCATTTTAATTAAAGAGTAAGTATTTAGTAATGCTGGAATATTGAGTCTATGAAAATCTGTTAGTTCAGACATAAAATTATGATGTTAATTGTTTAAAGAATCTAGGACTAATCAATCAAGTGATAAGCAGTAGGAGAAAATAAACACACATAACTTATGTTCATACTTCAAATTTCTCTTTTATAAGCTTAACACTTATTGAAAATTTTACAATCTTTGAGTTTTTGAGTATGCACAATTTTACAGTCTTCCATAATTTATAATTAGAGTGTACACAGTTGTGGTGCATTATTAGTAAGGACATGGGACATGTAGAAGAGTAACGAATTATAGTCAAAATCCTTCTATTTTCTTTTAAGAGTGTTATTTGTTTAAAAGTTAATTTGTTTCAATCAAGATTCAAAAAAGACCCAAATGGAATATTTGTTGCTTTTTTAAAAAATCTGATTCCCATTCATTTTGCTATTGATCCAGTTGTCTCACTACTGGATTTGTCTGCTTACTTCTTCAGGTTATTATATTATCCTCAATAGATTTTGTAAATGAAGCTTTGTTCTAGAATAAACATTTTTTTGGTCCTGTGAAGTGGGGTGGGAAGAGAATGACCAGTGACAGCCTGAACCCTCCAGTGTAAATTCAAACTGTAGAAGAATACCAATGTCCATCTCAATATACTATATGAGAAGGGGGGAGTGGGGAAGGAAGTCAGCCAAATGCAGTGTACATGTGCATCACTATCACTATGAACTACGTTATGATGTGAGACTATAATCTATCAATGAAAGTATAAAAATAAATGGTTTCAATCATTGATGATAATTAAATGAAACATTGAAGTTGTAAATGGTGATAAAATATCTCCAACATTTCTTTCATTTATTTGATAAAACTTTCTCTTTTAAAGAATTGTTTTCAAGCTAGGCACAGTGGTGCATATCAGTATTTGGGAGGCTAAGACTGGAGGATAGCAAGTTCCAGGCCAGCATGTGATAACTGAGTGTGACTCTGTTTCAATATAAAAAATAAAATAGCTGAAGGTGTAGCTCAGTGATAGAATAACCCTGGGTTCAATCATCATTACCACAAAATAAATAAATACAAAAATAAATAGTTTTCCTTCATCAAAGTGAAATATGATTTGGCCATGAAAAACAGAGTATTATAGGATAATTGTGTGATTATTCTAATTATTGATCTTCAGAATAAAATGTCAGTGTCTTAATTCATTCTGTAATTTAAAATGAGTCTTGAATTTTTGTTCTTTTTCTATTCAGGATGTGTGTATATTCAGATGTGTGTGTGTGGCATAAAAATTGGTTGTAGTCATCATTATTTTTATTGTCACACATTTGGCCACTAGAAGCCCCTTCACATTGGCTTCTATTTCTTTTTGAGAAAAACTACATTAGTATTTGACAGTTTTGCTTTTGGCAAATAAAATATACTGAACAACACTTGATTAATGTCTGACATAATTGGTCAGTCTCTAAGAAGTCCTGGTTCCTTCTAGTGAGAAATGATAAGAGTCACAATCTGGGCATGAATCATTCTCAGTCTATTTGGTTTTGCTTTTAGGGTTTTGCAGTGGATATAACTAGAAAATACTCTGTAATATAAAGCATGAGTTCATATATTGAAGTTACAGTAAATATCACAGGAACTGCTTTGACTTCATGATTGTATCTTTCACATTAAAATGGTAAGGTTTATCAACATTAAAATTATAGTTTATTTAAACTATCCTCTCCATATATGTGTATATAATTTAATTAAAATACGAATCCATTATTACTTAACAGATTATAAGATTCCTTTGCAGAAACATTTGTCATTAAGATATATTCCACCAAATATATACAGTTGAACTTCTCTATTTTATTTATTTATTTATTTATTTATTTATTTATTTATTTATTTTTGCAGTACTGGGGATTGAACCCAGGGGCATTCTACCTCTGTCATACACCCCCAGCCCTATTTTTTAATTCTTTAATTTGAAACAGGGTCTCACTAATTCACAGAGGACCTCACTAAGTAGCTGAGGCTGGCCGCAAACCTGAATCCTCCAGTCTCAGCCTCCCAAGTACTTGGATAACAAGCGTGTGCCACCATGCCTGGCTTTCAACTTCTCTATTTTATAGACAGATGAAATAATTATTTTCTCTCTATGATCAATAACTATATGTATACAATTAGAGTTTATTTGTTCTTTTAAGTTTTTAGGGATTATATCTTCATGATTGATTTTTATTTTTGGAATGTCAAAATTTTATGTTTTGAAGACAAAACCACATAAAAATTTATTAAATATAATTTCTGTTCTATATTCCATCACTCCTTGCTTACCATTAGTAACTAGTTTTATCAGTTTTTAATTTTCCTTCCTATTATTATTTTTGGTAATATAACAATTATGTATTCATTCTCATGTGTGTATCCTTTCTTAAATGAAATATGTAATCATTTATACCTTCATTTTTCTACTTAAATATCTTAGAGTTGCTCCCTATTTGTGTAAAGTTTGTCTTCATATTTTTATGCCCATAAAACATATTGTTTTGTAGATGTGTTGTAGCTTCTTCAACTATTAGATAATTTGGGTTATTTCTACTTTTCAATTTTATTAATAAGTCTGTAGTGTCTAACCCCATATGTTAATTATTATTTTTTATTTTTACAGTGTATATTTGAGACATGCATTGTTGGGTCAAATATATTCAGAGGGTCATATATTTATTTAAAAAAATCATCCTGACTTCTCACCAACAATGTTGCAGAGTGTCTTTTATTTGTATTATGCCTTTGCTTTCCATTATGGTTGGATCTAAAGTGTCCCCAAGGCTCATGTGTGGAAGGCTTGATCCCCAAAGCAGCAATGTTCAGAGGAAGGGCTTTTGGGAAGTGATTGGGTCATGAGGGCTCTGACCTCATCACTGGATTTACCCATGATTGCTGAAGGGACACCTGGGAGATAGTGGAGGTAGTGGAAGGGGAAACCTGGTCGACGAAAGGAGTGGGTCCTCCACCATGTTCTTCCTCCATGGTGCTCATGCCTTGGAGCCAGCCAACAATGAACTACAACTTTCAAAACTATGAGCCAAAATAAATCTTTCCTCCTTTAAGTTGTTTTTCTTAGGTATTTGTCACAGTGATAAAAAGCTGAATTAAATTCTTTCTCTTTCTTTTTACTATCTATCTACCTGTCTTCTTTTTTTTTGTGGCACTGATCATTGAGCCCAGGCCCTTGCCACATCACTAAGTTCTATACCCAGCCCTTTTTATTTTAGTTTTCAAGACAAGGTCTTGCTAAGATTCCCAGACTGACCTCCAACTTGTAAATCTCCTACTTCCCTTCCTGAGTAGCTAAAATTACAGGCATGTATCACTGGGCCTAGCTATTTCTTTATCACATTTACAACAGGATATATTGTTAAACTTAAATATTTTCCCAATATGATTAATGGCATTTCAATGTAGAATAAATTTTCATTTTTTAAATCATGAGTAAAGCCATAAGCAATTTAAAATGATTTCCTTATTTCTTCTAAGGACTATTTCTATATTTAATTTCTTCTATTAGATTTTGAACTTTAAATTGGTGTTTAATATTTGAATATTAGAGATAATATCTCTTTAGGACAAAAATTAGAATATTTTTTCTAATCATTATTTGTCTTTTACTTAAGTTGTTATTTATCATGGAAAAATGTGCTTTCGCAATAAATTAATTTGTCAATATTGTTTTCTCTATTGATTCTCAATTTAAATTAATAAAATATTTTTCTTACTCCTTGATTATAAAAGATTTTTTCCATATTTTATTTTATTTTTTACATCAAATCTCAGACATGCTTGATATCTTTGCATTGTGAATTATGGATATGGTTGTGAAATTTTGCAAATAGAAGGACAGTTAAGCTGAGTGTGGTGGTGCACTCCTGTAATCCCACTACTTGGCAGCCTGATACAGTAGAATGGCAGTTTTGAGGACAGCCTCAGAAACATAGTGAGACTCTCAGGAACCTAGTGAAACCCTGTTTCAAAAAAAAAAAAATCAAAAAGGTCTGAGGGTGTAGCTCAGAGGGAGAATGGCCCTGGCCAGAGTACAACCCCTGTCAAAAAAAAAAAAACAGTTAAATTAAAATCCAAGTAAAGAGTAAAAATATTTTTAGGGACACAAAAACTGAAGAAAATTTTGTTGTTTATTTGAAATTCAAATTAAGCATGGTGTTTTATATTTTATCCTAATTCTAATCTAAGTATAGATTTGATTTTATCCTTTCATAAATGTTTATCAAGTAATAAAATTGTCTCCCATATATTCATATAATATTTAAAATTTTATAGTCACTTAGACATATTTCTGCATTTTTATGTATGGTTCAACTATCTATTCATGAGTGTCTCAGTAACATTCTCATTGCTATAATCTAAAATTAAACATGGGAGGTCTTTCTCTTTTCTAATGTTTTCTTCCATTTCTTTTTGCAGTATTATTTAATTTTTTGTTTTATAGTAGTCTGTCCCCTTCTAATGTTTTCTTCCATTTCTTTTTGCAGTATTGTTTAATTTTTTGTTACACAGTAGTTTGTCCCCTTTGGTTAGATTTATTACCAGGTATGTATATGTATGTATGTATATATGAATGTATGTATGTATGTGTGCATGTATGAACTAAGGCTATTCTGAATGGAATTATTTTCCTGTTTTCTTTCTTAACAGATTCATTACTGTTTTTGAGAAAAAACTATTGATTTGTGTATTTTGATTTTACATCCTGCTACATTGTTGGATTTGTTTATCAGTACTAGATGTCTACTGATAGAGCTTTGGGATCTTCTAACTACAGGATCATGTCATCTACAAAGAGTAATCATTTGACTTCTTATTTTCCTTTCTCTATACCTTTTATTATCTTCTCTTGCTTGGTGCTCTGGCTAAAATTTCAAGTACTATATTGAATAGAAATAGCATGAGTAGATATCCTTGTTTGGTTCCCGATTTTCGATGAAATATTTTCATTTTTCCCCCATTTGGTATGATTTTGGTTTTTGCATTTGTCATATATGGCTTTTGTGATGTTGAAGTAAGTTTCTTCTATACCTAGTTTCTTCAGGGTCTTTATCATAATGGGATGAAGACTTTTGTCAAGGGCTTTTCATAAATTTTTAAGTAATCATAACATTTTTTATCTTGATTTTATTTGTGTGCTGTTACTACACTTATTTGTTTGCATATGTTGAATGGTTCTTGCATTCCTGGAATGGGAACAACTTTATCATTGTGTATGACATTTGTAGTGTGTAGATGAATTAAATTTTCTATTATAATATTGAGAAGTTTAGTAATTTTGTTCATCAAGTCTATTGGTTATTATGGTTATTGGTCTATCTGTAGTTTTTTGTTTTGTTTTGTTTTCCTTGATGGAGAAATCTGTTTCAGTTATCATGTTTTGTTTACATAAAGACATTAATCATTTTTACTTTTACCTTTTACCTAATTTCTATTTCCCAATTTCATGTAGTTTACCTCTATATTTTCTAAAGCAGAGTCGATTGCTCACAGGGTTTGGAAAGAAACCACTAGAGAGAACCAGGCCAACATCAGAAGCTCAATGTGTGACTGCCAAGTGCTCAATTTTTTCATTTACTTAGAAGCAACATCAGTGTGATTCTTTCTCTGTGCTATATCAGCATTAAAAAGGATTCAGGAATAGCTTTGTGGACAATATCTGAAGGGAAAATTGTTAATATAATGATCAGACAGAAGAATGTAATGGATTTATGTAATGTCTGAGTCAACTCTAAAGAGGAAGTTTGAAAGAATAGAGGTTATTTTTAATGCACAGTTTTATATCAGAAATCAAAGGCTTGTCATTTTTTTATAAGACTATGGCTTAATTTTTTCTTATTCATTGTTGAACTAAAGTCAGCAAAGAATGCTGAACTGAATTTGCCAAATTCAGTCTAGGAATTCTTGATTCTACAAGTATAGAAGGTTTGGAAGCAATAAACTGAGGCAGATTCACACTTACAAAATTATGGTACAGCTGAGTTTTAAAAAGGAACCATAGGCAGATAGTGACCATAAGTTTCTAAAAATTGTATATATATATATATTCTTTTATTGTATGAATTCTTATTCTAGAGTTTTGTTCTCTGAAATTTAAATTTAATAATGGAAAATAATTCCCATTATAGAATTTTCATTTTATTTAACCTTCATTTAAATAATGAATAGAAAACAAGTTAGTAGATAGAAGGATTAAAAGCCAATAAAGAAAAGAATATTTGACTCTACCTTCCAGGGGAATGATTTGATTTGATTTGATCTGCTCTTCTGAAATATTCATGAAAAATTTTACATAATTTAAATCTTACTAATAGTCTCAATGGCACATACCCACTAAAGAAAATCAATTGGTTAATATAAAGTTTGCTTTCAATCATATTAACTATTAAATTTATTTAAGCATTCTTAAGAGTCATGGTTTTAAAATGTTGATATTTTTTGTATGAGCTCTTTGCTCTGTCACTATGCACACTTCAATATTTTGGCTTTAGGAAGATTATTCAGAGCATGTGAACATATTATTCAAAGTGCTCTGTAACTTTCAAATTATCATTTTAGAATTTTCACAACCATGTCACATGGTTCACCTTTTTATTTTCTTTGAGTGAAAGAGGGATGAATCTTATTTTCTACATTCCTGGGAAATCCTGGCATTTAATTGGTCTCTGCAATCAGCTATAGAAGCACTCTTTTCTATTCAACAGTCAGATGTGACCTTGCTGCCAGCTCTGTGTTGGTCTGATGGATGCTCTCCTGTGGTAATGAAGGTGTGCTGTGTAAATATCTGTCCAGAGCAGAGAGAAGCACTTGTGAATCACTCTCCTGTGTGTCAACTCCTCAAAAAGGGGCCCTGGGTCAGATCCCTGCCTTTGACATCATGCACAATCTTAACTCATGGCTTTGCGCCTCTGAAGAAAAATCACTGTCCTGACATATGACTAGTCTGTGCAGATTTAGTTGTCATGGATAACTTTTCCCAAGAATTGCTTATACTTTTCACACTATTTTTATGTGTTGCAAGATTTTCTTGTAAACCTGAAAAACACACGAAAATATTTTCAGAACAATGATTCATACACAGAAAATAAGTGCTAGTTTCAAAGTGTTAACCAAAAGAAGAATTCAAAATAGAAAAGTCAGGCTATAAAATGACAAATGATAAATGTGAGGATCTTAACTAAACATGCAATAATTATGTTGAAACTGTAGAATTTTGTGCTGCTGTGTCATATGTTTAGTATTTTACATGAATAAGCATTTCTCAAAAGTTCACTGTGATTAACTAACTTTGCTTCTATTAGTTTCTTTGTGTCCCAAATATCTAATTTTTACTTAATTGCTAATTTTGCATCTTAAAGAGGAAGCAGTTGTAGCACAGAGACAAAATTGCTTGCCCAGTGTCACAGCTAGTCAGTGGGGATTAGCATTTTAATCTTAGCAGGAGCTCCAGGTATCAGGCTTTTGGCTTGTGTGTGTGTGTGTGTGTGTGTGTGTGTGTGTATGTGTGTGTGTGTGTGTGTGTGTGTGTTACTGGGGAATGAAGCCAAGGATGTTCTACTATTGATATGTGTCCCCAGCCCTATTTCATTTTTTTTAGTTTGAAACAGGGTCTTGCTAAGTTGCTGAGGCTGGCCTTGAACCTGCAATCCACTGATCTCAACCACCCAAATGGTGCAATTACAGGCATGCACCACCATTCCAGGCTGAGGATCAGGCTCTTAATAACTAAAGTATTTGGCCAAGCCTTAGCCTGATAATTTGTAGAGCATCCTATACATGTTATACCTTCATTGATTTATTAACTAGCCAATGAAAATTATGCATTTACTATGTGTCATGAATAATTTAAGGTGAGGATATACTGCAAGGAGGAGAAGATCCTCAAGTGACTATTTTCACATGTGACAGCATAGTAAATGGTATTTAATCATGAATGAATCCCTAGTATTATGTACAAGTCAATGCAGAAAGAAAGGAGTAATTAAAATAACAGACCCAACTCACAGAAATTTTTGCAAAGGCCTATATGGAGGGCTTCGTAGTGTTCCCCAGCCCCAAACCCTTCAGTACTTCTATTTTCAATCTGAATTGCTTGTGATACCTTTGGAGCCTGCTTCATCTAGCCTTGTCCTTAGATAGAGGTGGGAATAATTGTGTACCATTGTCTCCATATGGATATTTTATTTATGTTAGAAATATTAAATTATATTTTCCAATGTCAAATATAAAGTTTGTTTAAGCAGATACTTTGCCCTTTCTCATATAATTTATTTACCAATGTTTATTATACTTTTATTGTGCATTGTAGTATCACATCATAATGCAGTTCATAGTGATAGTGACACACATGCACACAGCACTTGGTGGGCTTTCCCCCAGTTCCCTCCCCATTTCCTCCTTCTCCATATAGGATACTGAGATTGACATTGGTATTCTTACACATGTACATAACATCAATGGAAGTGATTCCTTCATTGATCCCCCTTCCCCACTCCTCTTTCTCCTAGAACACCTCCCTGGCTCCACTGAAGTTTCTCCTCCATTATCTAAAGTACCTGTGATAACCTGATTATTCCCTACCTTCTGCTTATGAGAGAAAATATATGACTCTTCACTTTCTGTGACTGCCTAATCTCACTTAACATAAAGTTCTCCATGTCCATTCATTTTCCTGCAAATGACATTATTATGTTCTTTTTTGGTGAGTAGAATTCCATTGAATATATATCCCATAATTTTGCAATCCATTCATCTTTTGATGGACACCTAGGTTGGTTCAATAATTTGGCTATTGTGAATTTTGCTGCTATAAATATGGATATGCATATATTACTATAATATGATTTCAGTCCCTTTGGAAAGACACCCAAGAGTGGTATAGCTGGATCATATGATGGATCCATTCACAATTTTCTGAGGAATCTCCACACTGATCTCCACAGTAGCTGTACTAATTTGCAATTCCATCAACAATGTAGAACAGTTCCTATTTCCCCATATCCTTATCAGTATTTATTGTTGTTTGACTTTGTGATGATTGCTATTCTGATTGGGGTTAGATGGAATTTCAGTTTAGTTTCGATTCATCTCCCTGATTGCTAATGATGTTGAATATTTTTTCATGAATTTATTGTCCAGTTGTATTTCTTTTTTTGTGAAGTGTCTATTTAGTTCAATTGTCCATTTCTTGATTGGGTTATTTATTTTCAATTTTAAGCCTTTTAAGTTTTTGTATATTCTAGATATTAGTCCTCTATCAGAGGGATAGCTGGCAAAGATATTTTCCCATTCTGTAGGCTCTCTCTTTAGACTTTTGATGGTTTCCATTGATGAGCAAAACCTTTTTAGTTTAATGCCATCCCATTTATTAATTCTTGTTTTAATTTCCTGAGCTTTTTGGTCTTATTGGGGAACTTTCTACCTGTGCCTATGTGTTGGAGTGTTGGGCCTATGCCTTCCTCTAGTAATTTCAAAGTTTCTGGTCTAATTTCCAGGTCTATGATCCATCTTGAGTTGACTGTTATGCAGATCTCTAGACACATACTACCTACCTAAATTGAACCAAGAGGATATAGAAAACCCAAGTCAACAAATAGCAAGCAAAGAGATAGAAACAGCAAAAAAAAGCCTTCCATCAAAGAAAAGCCCAGATCCAGATGGATTCCCAGCTGAATTCTACAAAACTTTTACAGAAGAACTAAACCCAAAACTTCACAATTTATTTCTTGAAATTAAAAGAGATGGAATCCTTCCAAACTCCTTCTATGAGACAGTATCACTTTAATATCAAACTCAATAAAGATTGCTCAAGAAAAGAAAATTACAAACCAATATCCTTGATGAACATAGATGCAAACATTCTAAACAAAACATTAGTGATATCAAGAAAACTGTACACCATGACCAAGATGTTTTCTTTTCAGGGATGCAAGGCTGGTTCAACATATGCAAATTAATACATGTTATTCAACACATAAATAGAACTGAGGACAAAAATCACATGATCTTCTCAATAGATTCTGAAAAAGCATTTGACAAAATTCAACACCTGTTCATGTTAAAAACACTGAAGAAAATCAGAATAGAAGGAACTTACCTTAACATCATTAACTGAATATACAATAAACCCAAATACAACATCATATTGAATGGGGAAAAATTGAGAATTGCCTTTACAATCAGGAACAAGATAAGTATGCCTACTATCACCACTCCTTTTCAATACAGTTCTGGAGATTCTTGCCAGAGCAGTAAGTCAAGAGAAGGATATCAATGGAATTCAAAGAGGAAAGGAAGAAATGAAATTATCTCTATTTGCAGATGACATGACCCTATATTTAGAATATCCAAAAACCTCAGCCAAAAGATTTGTAGAGCTGATTGATAAATTCAGCAAAGCAGCAGGATGCAAAATCAGTCTAAAAAAATCAGTAGCTTTCTATATGCCAACCATTAATCCACTGAAAAAGAAATCCAGAAAACAATTTCATTCACAATAACTTCAAAAACAAGAAAATACCTAGGAATAAATCTAACCAAGAAGGTCAAATACTTCTACAATGAAAATTATAAAACACTAAAGAAAGAAATTGAAGAAGACCTTAGAAGATGGAAAGATCTCCCATGCTCTTGGATAGGCTGAATAAATATTATCAAAATGGCCATTCTACCAAAAGTGATCTACAGAATCAATGCAATCTCATTAAAATACCAATGTCATTCTTCACATACCTTGAAAAATCAGTCATAAATTTCATATGGAGAAACAAAAGGCCCAGAATAGCCAAAGCAATTCTCAGCAGTAAGAATCATGCAGGAGGAATCACAGTTCCTGAGTTCAAATTATACTACAGAGCTATAATAATAAAAACAACGTGGTATTGGCACAAAAACAGACACATAAACCAATGGAATAGAATAGAAGTTACAGAAACAAATACACACAGTTAGATCCAATTGATTTTTGAGAAGGTACCAAAAATATATGTTGGAGAAAAGATAGGCTTTTCAAGAAATAGTGTTGGGAAAATTGGTTATCCATTTGTAGAAAAATGAAATTAAATTCCTATCTCCCACCCTTAAATACTCTCATTTTAAGATAGCAGATCAATGCTACACAGTACACTGAAGTGTGTGTTTGATTCTTGTCCAATCTCAAGAGAAGTCACTGGCAGTTGTAACTGTCAAGGTTTCAGTGGTGGCTTTTATATCTTGGCAACATGTTTCAGACAAAATATATTTAAATGACTAAACCAAAACTGTTATATTGCCTATGCAGATAAAACTTTTAGCAAATTGACATAAAAATCTAATAAAGCTAATATTTCTTATTTACTTATTAGAATTATTTACTTTAGCAACAAAGTATTTTTCTGGCATATATATGATAATTTATCCTATATGCTAATTAATATAGCCATTGTGAAGTAGTGCACAACCACAGTAAAAAATAGTTTTATCTATAAAAATGCATGGTTTTCTATAAGCCTCCTGGAAATAAGGAATTAAGAGATATTTGGCTGTCAGATTCTAGCATCATGGCTAACACTGTGTTCCATGTGCTCCAAAAGAAAAAAAAAATGATTAGAGACTTGATGGATGAGCCCCTCTATTTATTTCTTCAAAGAACAAAAGTTCCTTATATTATAACTAGAGCCATGTGAATTGCTGGAATCCAGATGACCAGATGAATTCTTTATTGAAATGACAATGGAAATAATTGCATTATTAAGATTGTCAAGTTTTTTTTTAACTCCTTTGGCAATCCAGACACACTGATATTAATAACAAAGGAAAAGAATAGTCTTGTGACAATGTCCCTTAAAACTCTGCAAATTCAGCATCACTGCATTGCTATTTGATGTGACTAATAAAGAGTGGATTTTTTTGAGACATGTCAGGTATTGTACAGACAAATCTACCCCAAGTACTCATAGGTTTAAAATAAAGGAAAATATTTTAATTTATTACAGGGTTTTCCCCTCATTTTCCATATTCCTTACTTGTATGAAAAAAGTATAGTTAAATGTGGTTAGTTAGTTTCATATACATACAGTAGAAAAATACAAGATTTATCATTACAGCTTGCTCAGAAATGTATAACTATGAGAATTTTAACTAGAATGTAAATAAAATTTATGAACAAGGTGATTAATATAAATCAAGAATTATATTATACAAAAGAACAATTATTTTATAATATATTCCTCTTCATTCTTTTCACTTTTATTCAGATATTACAAAGAAAATGGAATAATAGAATGAAGATTATAAATTATTCTTTTTTAATATATCTGTCAATCATTTTTTGCTTGATATAAATTTTTTAATGTAAGTGTATGCTAACTACATAGTTCAATGTTTTCTCTGGTGAAAAAACTAAGGTAATTACATTTTTTTCACTTTTCTAGTAAACTGTCATATATAACATTTGCAGTTATGTACTTCACTCTTATGTCTTTATCCAGTACATGCAACTAACATTTAATGTGTAATTGTTTAGGACTAAATTGTGGACTTCAATTGTCCAAACTGTGTATGACTGATAAGTTTAGATTATTAGAATGCTTAATTCACTTTGAAATGCAAAATCTTATTTTCTGGAAAAAACATGTAAAGGTAATGTTACTTTTATAGAATGAAAAAATGGGAATGAATTTCACATTTAATATTTGCTTTATATCCATTTTTAGTGGTTTATAGGCATTCTTAGTAAAAAAATAAAATTTTGTCTACATAATCTTCACATTAATGATAAAAAAACTGAATGCAATAGTGCCTTTATCTTTTTTTCTCTTATCATATAAAGTTAAGTGATTAATTTAAATTTCCTTTATTCATTATCTTTTTTATGAGCAAAATATTTATTCATATTTTTCTTCCTCTTTCATTCTGCAACTATTCTCTGCCATATATTTCAAAATATCTCTTTTTTGGACAGATTTTTAAATTTACATTTGTTATGGAAACTATGATTTGAACTTGTTTCTGAACCATCCTATGAAAAATACATTGTGATCTATTAAAATAAAAGTTGATCAACTACTTGACCCAGAAATGTAATTACCTTTTGAAAAATCTAATGCATAATAGGAAACTCTTGTTACTCTAAAGTACATCAAACTCAGAACTGGGGTTGAGCTAAGCCAGGGATTCCTCCATCCTTTGCTCGCATGTCCCATTTAAAGTGCTGGCAGGAGGTTTGTGAGAACAAGTAGATTTTGCTTCTCTCTCTCTCTGTTTCTCTCTCTCTCTCAGAAGCTCTGGCTTGATCTACTGATTATCTGAACTCTTCTATTTTGTTGAAACTTATGGGTAAAGAGCAATGGGTTAGGAGTTGAGACCCCTGGTTTCTTCTCTTATCTGTCACCTTGGCCTAAATGCTGTTTGTGAAATAAGAGTGTTATCCTTTTAAGCATTTCCCACACTGAAATGATCCTATAACTCTTTTCTGTAACTATACTAGCCATTTAGAAAAATAACAACAGAACCATTGCAAACTGCTATGGAGTTCTTTTGATTGGCAAGCCTAAATTAAGGGGATGACTCCAATGACTACAATGCTCCTAGCTTAATTAGGGGGTCAATTTCCAAGATAACAAATGCTAAGGTGAGCCTCAATGGTGGCAAGTTTCTACGACTCAAAGAATGTCATTCAAATTTCTTTAAAACATCAGAACCTTCTCTAATTGCTCTATTCTAATTTATTCTCATTAGTTAATCTGATTGAATCAAAGTTGCTTTAAAATAGTACTAATTGAAAGCTTGCAAAAATGGATTAATGAACTTAAGTTCTTCTTTAAGAAAGTAATACTCCTACACCTAATTTCTTCAAATTGAATTTGACATACTAGTCATGAATGATCATATTTCAAATGCTAATTTTTGTAATATCACTTTGATGGTATTAGAGAGTGGTTGAAATAGAAGACAATCAGAATGTCATGATTATACAGCAGGTAATTTCTGTTATACAGGAGAGAAGTATTAAAACTCTAAAAGACTACACAGATGATGGGATTGACAAGAAAGGGAGATACATGTGGAAAAGTTAAGAAAGCAGAATGGCTAAATTGGATCTCAAATGAGAAAGCATGACATTACAATTACTTTCTGATATTGGCTTGACAGACGGGATGAAGTCTTATGCCCCAAACAGATTTAAGATGAGTTAAAGTTATACACTTACAAGATTAAGATACATGCCAGTGTCCAACTGAATGTTTCATTAAAGATAAATTAATGGTTTTCACATTCAACTTTTTATTAGAAAATGAAACAAATATAAAGAACATAAAACAAGTGGACAATTCTATTTTTTTTTTTTTTGCGGTACCGGGGATTAAAAGCAGGGGCGTTCTACCTCCGTGCTACGCCCCCGGCCCTATTTTTTATACTTTATTTTGAAACCGGGTCTCACGAAGTTGCAGAGGGCCTCACTAAGGAGAGAGAGAGAGAGAGAGAGAGAGAGAGAGAGCTGAGGCTGGCCGCGAACCCGGATCCTCTGGTCTCCGCCTCCCAAAGTACTGGGATTACAAGTGCACGCCACCAAGCCCGGCTTGGACAATCTTATTTTAAGGTGGACAATCTTATAATTACCATTCAAGTCAGTGAGTAGAAATTTAGACTCCAGAGGCCTTTCCATAATTTCTATCCCATTTCCAAACTCCACATACCTTCCAAAAGTAATCACTAATAAGACTATCTCAGTTACCACTTTCTCATATCTCTTCAAAATGTTGTGTCCAAGTGAAGATCCTTAGATAACATACTTCAGTACTAAAATGTTGCTATATTTTAAACCTTTTCAATCTGTTTAAGAATGCTGGGTAGGGCTAGGAATGTAGGAGAGCACTTGTGTGGAAAAAAAAAGGAACCGTGGTTATTTGATGAGTAAAATATCTCATGGTATGGATTTTGCAGATGGGATACTCATGACTACATGTCTTTCTTTTTTCCTGTGTAATATTATCAGAACTGGCCCTGAATGTATAGATCCATTAACTCATTGGGATATACTAAGATTATACCTAATTCTATCAGTTCTTTTTAATGTATTAATTATTTCTTTTAATGTATTAATCATTTTACTGCTTGGTTATCTAATGAAAATTTAAATTGTAGAGGCATGATAAATGAATCTGTCCTATTATGTATCCATATTTGAGAGAACTAATTGGTTCCCTATCATTCTTCAAAGTTAGCCAATTAGTTTTTAAATGTATTATAATGAATAAACGTCTTTGTCATAATTGGCCCCTGTGAGCCTTTTTAAATTGGCTCCTTGACCATTTTTACATGACTAGTGGTCTTTGAAGTCCTCTTTGTTGTCTGATATGGACATATTTTAGTCTCATTTTGTACATTTCCTGTTCTAGTCATGGAATCGGGCATGTCTCTACAAAGCCCCAGTTTCTTTTAGTGATAAATGATAATTTGGCAGGAAGGAGTACTCACTTCAACTGGATGCATAACTACACCCTCAGCAAAATACAGTGGAAATGAGCACCATAACAACATGAATTCAAATGAATGATTTCTATTCTAATGCAGGTTTACAGTTTTTTAAAACTTGACCGACCTCTTCTATATTATACCCATATTTCATTCTTCTCCTCTAAAAGCCCTCATTCCCAAGATAACAAATAATGTTTTTATACAGCACTGGACACAATCAAATTGTAATAGCAATATTAATACTTCTTATTAATAAAAGGAACAATCCAACAAGAATATATAATGATAGAAAACATTTGTGTCCCAAATGTGGGTGCATCCACTTTTATTAAAAAAATAAAAAACTCTTTGGGACTTTAGGCCTCAGACACACCCCAATACAATAATATTGGGAGACTTCAACATACCTCTCATGCCACTGAATTGATCTTCCAGACAAAAGATGAGTAATTATTGGAAATATTTTAAAATAAATATCTGCTTCATTTATTCCATCATTAAAAATATCAGAGCACATAGCTATTCAAATACAATATCTATTACAGTCTTCCTTTGGTCTTAGGCATACAGCTATCTGCAAGCTTAATGCTCAACATTAGTTCTCACAGTGATGTTTTCTAGTCATTTAGTTGTTGAAGTTCATCTGCTAGTAAAGTACTTAGTAATAACTCAGAGGAACAGAATATTTGGTGTTCTTATATGTTGGAAATTGTTTAGACATTTATAATTAAAATAATTTTGTTAAATTAAAACCATCCTTTCCTTGTATATCTTAAATGTGTTATTCTGTTTTCTTTGAGGATAATACTATAGGTGATAATTAATGATTTTCCCTTTTAGATCAGTGAATTTTGTGCCTAATTCAACAAATCTTCTCTTTCTTTCTTAGTCTAATATATTTTACACTGGTCATCATGAGGCCATATGTAGTATGTAGTATACTTTTTTATATGCAATTTTAATTTCTTTTTACATAGGGAAGTTTCCCTGATTTGACATTTCTAGTATATATTTTTTCCTCCATGCTTTGGGCTGTTATTAATGGTTACTGGAACTTCTTTGAGGATTTCTTTGCATGTCCTCAAAGTTTACATTTTCTAATTACTTTTTTAACCTCTTATTTTATTTAACTCAGGTTCTTTTAAAAATTATACTCTTTAACCTTTTATTTATCTTAAGATGTTACCTGTTATGTTTATTTTTATTTATGTTTATACTATTCTTTATTTCTGAGAAATTATTTTCTTTTATTTCTGATTTCATCTTGAATTCTCTTAGTATAACTCACTGTTTTTTTTTAATGTTTTGTTGTTTGTTTGTGTGTGTGGTATTGAGAACTAACCCAACAGTACTCTACCACTGAGCTACATACCCAGCCCTTTTTACTTTTCATTTTGAAACTGGGTCTTCCTACGTTACCAGGTACTGGCCTTGAATCTGTGATCTTCCTGTGTCAGCCTCCCAAGTATTTCGATTAGAAGCATGCACCACAATGCCTGAATTCATTTTGTTTTTTTAATGTTGCTACTTTAAAATATCTTAAGTAACTTTTATTGGACTTAGGTCATTGTGAACTTACATCTTATAGCTTATGGATACAACATTTTTTATATGCCTTCATATAATAACTTTGTATGGAATTTTACTTCAATGTGTTTTTGTTGCTGTTGTTGTTTCCTGCTTTCCCTATTGTGATGTGAAATTGTCATTATTTAATTTTAATTTTCAATGGTAGTTTTGTTCTGGGCGACTTTCTACACTTCCCTGGATTTTTTCTTCTATTGTTTACATGTAAGGTTGAAACTACAGTAGCTTCTCCCTAAGATTTTTTTATTATTTTTCCTTCTCCACTTTTTTTTTGTGTTTTTTCTTTCCTTTATCTCTACTGTAATTGTTCTCTTCAATTTTTATTCCACTCTGGGATGTTTCTCTTTGGCCTAGGGAAATCAAAGTTGTCAGTTCTGAGATTTCCCAGAGGCTAAGCTGCTCCAGATTTTCCAGGTCAACTTATCGTGGCCCCTTCAGCTCACATCATATGGGTTTTGGCAAAACTCTCAGTTCAACCACCATTTTCAACTGTCCTGTTGTAACTGACATTTGCTGCTTTTCCTTCCATCTTCTGCACAGAGGCTGTTATCTTGTGGGTCTTGTTACTCTTGATGTTTAGTTCTCAGTCATTTGTCTTTTGAAGTCCATAGGAACATTTTGCCACTTCAATTTACTATAAATGTTGCTTATGAGTTCTTGCTCACACTACCTGTTATAGTTAGATATAAAATGTCCCCTGAAGACCTAATTTATTACTGTTTGGACTGATGTAATTGAGTCATAGTGTTGTAATCCCAGAAGTAGATAAATCCATTGTAATGGATTTACCTGGGTGGTACCTGGTAGGCTGGTAGTGTGTGGCTGAAGGTGGGTCCCTGGGGATTTGGCCTTGAGTATTATATAAAGAGTTCCTCCTCCCCCTTCTGACTTTATTGCTTCTGTTCTCTCTGATGTAAAGAGCACAGCTCATGTGCTCTCCCTCCGCCTCCTGCTGCCATGCCTTGAGATCCGCCGTCCCCAGCCTCACACAGACTGAACCTGAAACTGTAAGAAAACAAATCTTCTTTCCTCTAAGTTATGTAGTCATTCTTTATATTATAGCCACAAGAATGCTGACTGGAACACTACCAAATTGTTTTGTGTATTTTACTATCCAGCTGCTCTGGATGTGTTCATGAGATGAAAAAACTATGCTGACATAGCCACCCCCTCATAATTTCCTCCTTCTCTCTCCTTTTTTTTTTTTTCGGTACCAGGGATTGAACCCAGGGGTGTTCTACCTCCGCGCTGCACCCCCGGCCCTATTTTTTTTATACTTTATTTTGAAACCAGGTCTCATGAAGTTGCGGAGGGCCTCACTAAGTAGAGAGAGCGAGAGAGCGAGAGAGAGAGAGAGAGGGAGGGAGAGAGAGAGAGCTGAGGCTGGCCGCGAACCCGGATCCTCCAGTCTCCACCTCCCAAAGTACTGGGATTACAAGCATGCACCACCACGCCCGGCTCTTCTCTCTTCTTTTTGACAGCATAATACAACTTATTTTAAAGAATTGTTTTTAGGATTAAATGAATTAGTATTAGTCTAGGAATAAAGAACTAATTACCTACTGATGCTTTGAAATATAAATTAAGAAAGTAAATTGTTAATTTTTTCTGAATTTATTTACATAATGACTTGAAGGATTAGACAAGGAACTTTCAAGATGTTTTCTGTCTTCATGATTAAAGGTGTCATCTGTCACATGGAAATCACTCCCTAAAAACTTCATCCTTAATATCACTATGCAGAAAAGTTAACCAGCTGTTGGTCATTTCCAAGAACCTGTAACAAATGGTTATAAAAGGAGCAATTCAGTTTTGATGAACAAAAGAAATGAATGAATATGAAAAATTCACAAATGTAAATACTATGAAATGAGATTGTAGAATTCTCTCTCATTTGCATATTAAAGAATAGGAGGGTTATCCTAAGATATATTGGAATGTTCTTTGATAATTGCCATTTATGAGAAAATAATAATATTAACAATAATATTATCAATAGTTATTATTTAACAAAATATGATCAAAAGCTAGTGATTATAATGGTATGCAAAGAATAAATGATTATGAAGAACTAGGTAAAAATATAAGCATTCTATAAAATCTTATAGAATTTTAAATGGACTGACTTTATAAGCACATGAATTTAGAAGAAAGAAAACAAGCCAGTTACTTTAAAAAGGACCATAAATGCCTTGTTAGAGAAAAGCATGGTGAATCAATCAGAGTTAATATACTGGCTAACATGTTGTCTCTTGATTGGTTTCCCTATTATTGGCTGATCAAGGTTAATTTTTTCTGTGCTTTGACTTACCACAGGTTATTGGTTCGTCTTTTCATCCACAGCAGTGCTCAAAATGAGCACGGCTTCCCCACAGAGCATGTGCTATGAGCAATGTAGCAGATCATCTGCTTCAAGATCTCCTTCCTACTGCCAGGTGTGTTGCTCAACATGAGATAAAAAATGTGGACTGCTTTCACTGTGAAAAGACAGCCCTGAAATCTGAAAGATTAGCATGTGGTATGAATATAAGTCAGTTCTCACTGTGGTTGAATCCAGCTCTTCTCTGCATGATGTGCCCCTTTTGAGCTCAAAAGAAAGGGGTCTTTTTTTTCCCCATCTTTCAATCCCTTTTCTGGGTTATGTTTTCCAAGTGCCAAATCTATGTTTAGGACCAAAGTAAACCTGCAAACTTCTGTGGCTTAAAATTACAAAATATGGCCAATGGTGTAAATGATTAAAGAACGGAGGATATAAAACAGAACAGTGAAAATTGGCAAGCCATTTCGATTTACATATTGCTATTTTAAAATATTTGTCCTGATTTTACCATAAAGTTCAGAGTAACCGAGCACTGCAACACCAGGCTATATCTATAAACTCTAATTTTGCTTTTTCACAATTAGCTTGCTTCCAGTATATTAAGTGGTTGTTTGCTTTTCACAGATATTGTTGATTATATTCTGAAATGAGTTTTGTCAACATGAGATTTACACATTTGAGCAGATTATGAAATACTGAATTAATCATTTGTCAAATGTCAAAGTATTTTGCCACATCAATATTTTGAAGAATACCTCATTTTTCATATGTTGATAAGTATTTTATATTTTATTACAGTGGTTGATATTGGTCACATTTTAGATGTGACTTAATAAAATAATATACAATGGACTAAAAATATTTGGTATTATCCCTACAAAACCAGTCACTTTTGTCTGTTATTAGCATTAATGACCATTTCTCAATTCAAGTTAGAAAATTAAGATTTGATACCAATATTCAAACAATTGATTTTTAAAATGTTCCCATTATACAATATAAGGCACTTATATTTTTTATCTTATTTTTATTTAATTTCCATTGTTTGAATAAAATTAACCATTGTGCTTTTTAATTGAGAATCAGGAAGTGAATATTTTTATTTTCTATTGAAGGTGATTATTAAGTTGGTTTCCTCCCCCTTCTTCATGATGAATTATCTCAATACTAATTGGTAACATGTTTTATCACGTTTCTAAAATAAACATTAGGAAGAAATAGAGAATATTTCAAAAAAATCAAGAAAATATATATGTGAGTATATGTATTTATATATTCATATACAGAATATGCCAATTCACACAGTTTCAAAGAGAAATAAGTATGTCTTTTATAGCAGGTTTTAATTTATATGATCTTCATAAACCAAAATATATCTTAAAATGAAGACAGTAGATAGTCAATCAAATTTTTAATGAAAAATAACTTTTAATAGTTTGATATAATGATGAGGTATGATTGATAAGAAGGTGATTGATAGAAATGGATTCAATATAGTATATTAAAGAGACAAAATTCCATGTAACTTTTAAGAAACATTTTAAAGAAATTAAAGATCTTTGTGATTTCCTAACACAAACATTTATTTACCCTTGCCCCTATCCTTTCAGTTATACCTTTTAGCATTATTTTTCTTTGATAATTTGTTTTCTCTGGGCAATTGGCCCAGGCCTCACTTGATCTGAATGATATATTCTTCCTGATTCAGAGCAAAGATGCAATCTTCCTAGGCAATGATCCAATAAATAAGAATTACAAATCAACTTACCCCTTCCAGCTCACCTATCTGGACAGTGGGACTGTTGTGTACTCATAATTCAAGGCTTATTATCATCTTTGGTTTTCTCTCCATTAAAATCACATGTACTAGAATAACTAGGGGCAACTTACTGCTAAGCACAGTGTTCTCAGCTTTATATACTGTACTTTCCAGAACCCTTCCAAATGCAAGTTTGAGGTTAACTTCACAAAATCAAGTGGAATTTGTTGGCTTAGTAAATAAGAGTCCACTTACAACAATACTTACAACAACCCCATGAAGTAGGTACTATTTATTAATCTCAATTTTAGAAATGAGGAAATTGGAACACTGAGAAGCTTATGTAAATTTCTCAAGGCCACACAGCTCCATAGTGGGGCCCAGGATCCCAACCCACGTGTGTAACTTTAGAATCTATACTCTTTGCCTCTCCACTATAGTCTGTTCGACCAGTGTCCAAATAGAAGTACAGAGTAGGTCTGTGATTGCTCAGGGTCATTTATTGTTATTTATTTCTCTACTTAATTAAGCACTGTATTCTCTGAAACAGAGTAAAATTCACCAGGAAAGATGTATGCTGGCCAGATACACAAAAACAACAGATATCATGATGTCACTCATCTAGTTTTTACTCCCGCAGTGTCCAGTGACCTCTCTAAGGTCACAGGCTAACAATTTGGGCAGGGAAGTGAATAATGGCTGCTGGGCTGACAGTCCCACAATATCTAAGTGATAATTGGGCAAAGCATCATTTCTTCAAAGCAAAATAATTGTCTTTTATAACAAAGAGACCTTCAATATTATGGAACACCATAATACTTATTACTTTGAGTTGTGAAACAACCACCTACCTTTGGTAATTTTTAAATATGTTTACAAATTCTTTGATATTCTTCCCTTCAAAATATTCTCCTGGACCGCAGAGTCAAGTACTCACACCCACTGAATTAAATGTCAATGCAAGTGAAGGCATGTTGGATTTTTGGATGAAGTCATACTGGGCACTGCAGTTTCTGCTCACATACTCTCTTATGTGACTAAGAACTGAGGCCTTCTGCCAACAACTAATGTGACTAATGGTTCGCCATCATTTGTGTGTGGGGGGGTACTGGGGATTGAACTTAGGTGCATTCTACCTCTCACCTATACCCCCAGACCTTTTTATTTATTTTCAAATTTTTTAAAACAGGGTCTCACTAAATTGCTGAGGGTCTTGCTAAGTTGCTGAGGATGGTCTTTAACCTGCAATCCTCCTGTCTCATCCTCCCAAATATTGGGATTAGATGGTGGTTATCAGAGGTGGGGAGAGCAGGAAGGAAGAGGAGTGATTTAAATTTTAAAATTATTATAATTTATATGCATCCTTTTCTTTCACATTAGTTATATTTATTTTAATGTATTTTTGGAGAAAATAATATAATGATTTGAAAAATTTCTAAACTCCATTCAAGGCACCAGCATGGTAATGGCTTATTGCTGGGAGTTTGTCATAGATGATTATACCCTGTCGGTCTGGTCACATCATTCTTTAGCTCCTATTGAAAACAATGAATATGTAGCATAGATAAAGCCATGAATCCAGTAGAGAACACAGCATATCCAGTTCATAAATTTGTGCACACACATGACAGTATTTCAGTCGTAAAATACATGTGGTGGATCCACCTTTTCTCATATCCTGACATATTTACAAATTGTAATTTCCTCCAGAGATGTACTATGACTAAATTATAGTCAGTGTTTGCTCCAGTGCCTACAGTAAAAGATGCATGTAATTTATCCTGTTTTAGACTGTACTAGTGAAATACGTTAACTTACTTCTTTTCCTGTGAATTTTATTCCCTGTGAATACCAAAGCAAATATGGGGAATTAATTCTTACCAGCAGAGAATGCATAATTCGAAAACTTGGAAGTGATATGTAGTACAAAACTGAATATTTTAGAAAAACCTTGCAGTGAGGTCACACTATCCATATGTCAGCAAATATGATTTAGACAAAATTTTATGTAAATTCATGTAAATACTATAAGATCCTGAAACATATTGAAATTACTACAATAGGAAATCAAAAGCATATCATTGTAAGTATGACTTACTTCTTATCTGTTGAAGCCTGTGCTAGCATTTACATTCAACCACTCCATGGAATGTAAGTTTATGGAAAAAGGACAATTTGGTTTAGGGAGAACTTCTGTAGGTCTTCCTATAAAACAGTGATTCACAGGATTTAAAAATAAAACTCAGGATGTTACTTATTCAGCTTGCCCATCCTTTCCCACTCCCTGAATTTCTAGAATATCTTCTACAATATGACAAATACATTAATTCATCATCTGAATTAATGCCTTAGCTGGAGAGGTAATTCAACTAACATTTATTGAGTTTATACCATGTGCTACACAATAACAGACTTTTATATTCATTAACACTGACAGATCTTTTACAGCAAAAGTACTTTACGACATAGTAACTCATTTACTTCTCAAGACACTGTGTAAGATAGGTGGTATTATTAACACCATTTCACAAATAATGAAACAGCTAGTAATTGGTGGGGCAGGGATTTAAGATAAGGTGATCTGTCTCCAGTGTCTGGTTTTTTCAAATCCAATGTACTGCCTTGTGTTCAGTTAGTGTTTTAAACATGTTTTTTTTGTTTGTTTGTTTTGTTTTGTTTCTGGTTATTGAACCCAGGGGCATTCTACCTCCAAGCTACACCTCAAGTTCTTTTTATTTTTTTTTATTTGAAACAGGGTCTCTCCAGATTGCTGAGGGGCTCATTAAATTGCTGAGGCTGACCTCAAACCTGTGATCCTCCTGTCTCAGCCTCCCAAGTACTGGAATTCCAGGTACACATATGACAGTACTAAAGTTGTAAAATACACTGTGTGTCCTTTGACAAATACCTCCCATCTGCTCTTCTCAAATCCTGTTCCAGACCCTAGAAACTACCATTCTACTCTCTGCTTCTGAGTCCAATTGTTTTGGATTTTACTTTATTTATATTATTTTATTCACATAACAACATTACACTCAATAGACACTACTGTTTTCCAATAAGACGTAGATTAAAAATATCATTATTTGTGACATGAATCTCCTATTTGCTCTGTGATTTTGTACATATTAATCTCTTTTAGTATATTATCCTTATCTATAACTTGTAGATAATCACTGATTTTTCTTTCTTTTGGGGACCTTGTAAGGTTAAAAGAAATAGTTCATAATAAGATACATTGAAACTGTGAAGGCTATACTAATCTAATACAGTTATTTTTTCTTATAGGGTAGCTTATGTGAATGACACTAGTTCTTCAAAATGTTTTGTTTTTTTATTTTTTTCTGAACATATTCATTCCTCTGAGTGATATGTTGACATCATTTCTATTTCTTAAGGATTAATCACCCTAGAGCCATCAAAGTTTCATACTTAAAGCCCTCATCTTTCTCTATATACTCTTTTATTTGAGAAAGGAAATAAGTACTAAATATAATACTTTATCAATGGTATGGCCAATCAGTATATTACCAGTTTCTTCAATTATTCTATTGTAACACATCTTATACATATCACATTAGTTATGGTGAATAACATATTTCTATTAATAAAGTCTAAGTTCTTAACATTTTGAGGAGTCTCATTTCAGAGGTAATGGATTTTTGAACATTTGTCAATTGAAAAGTCAAATTCTCTTTTATATGAACTGCTGATGTTAAGCCTGGTAGTTTTACACAAGCCCCAGATAATGGTGAGGGTGGCAGACCGATGGGATTTTGGGAAGATTTATGCAAATTCTACATTCTTTTCTATAATTAATTAATTTTCTCCATAAGCTAAATTTGGTCTCAGCTATGGAAATTTCAGAAATTTGATTAACCCTAAATATTGTTTGAATCAATAATAAGTAGAATGACTTTTTCTTATCTAGTTCCTGTCCTGCCTAATAGAAGTAATGATACACAGCATCTTCTACAGGCTTCCAATCAATGAACCATGAATAGCAGTAAAACACCTTCATTTTATACCCTGTCCTTTGTGTATACTTCCATGTATACACTTGAACTAGAAAAACAATACATTCTCACTATCTGTCAAAGACTGAGCTTAGTGACAAACCATTTCACTTTCTTTCCCTTCTTCTAAAAAGCTATTTTTTCATATTTTATTTTTTGTAATCCAAGTGGGAAAATGTTCATCATTCCATAATATAGTTGAATTGGGAAAAAGATGTTCAAATCGTACATTTCATTTTTGGTCAGGCTTATAAAAATAACTACCCAATGCTTTGAATAAATTGTGAAATAATTTGAGTTTTATGTGAAGCTTTAATAATTAAAAGTAACATGTTTGGCTACTCTTACATCATTAAAGATAAGGCCCACATGATAAGAAAAAGATATATAAAACTACTTATTGATTCAACATTGAATGATGAGGAAAAGTGTCAAGTGAGATACTAACATTTTGTCTCTTGAGAAAGTTAATAACATACGAAAATCGATAAACTCTTTGTTGTTATTACTGGGGATTCTCCTTTTGAGCTACACTCCCAGCCATTTTTATTTTTTATTGCTGAGGGTCTTGCAAAGTTGCTGAGGCTGGTCTTGAACTTGCAATCCTCCTGTCTTAGTTTCCCAAGTATGGGGATTATGAAAAGTTGATGCACAATTATAAAAAAACATAATGAAAGTCATGCACACAAAGATATTTAAAAGTCATATAGCAATTGAAAATCTATTAGATCAATTATAAGCTGAATGATGACATTCACATATTAATTGAAATAATAAGTAGTAAGTAGAATTATTTGTGAAAAATAGTCAATATAGGGCAGGAATTACCTTGAATAATGACAGTATTTTAATAGTATAATAAATATAGCTAAGCCTTTTTAAAATACCATGCTGTTCTCATCAAAATTAAATAAAATTCACTTTTACATGTGTTGTAGGTAAAATAATAGCCACCACCCAATGATGTCCATACCCCTATCCCCAGCATTTTGGAACATGTCGCCTTACATGGCAAAAGGCACTTTGCAGATTTGAATAAGTTAAGCATTTTGAGATAAGTGCGTTATCCTGGATTATTTTGGTGGTCCCCAAATAATCACTAGGTTCCTTATAAGGTAGAAAAAAGAAGCAGAGAAACAAGAGAGTGGAGGCAGGGGTTAGAGTGGTGCAGTTGCTAGTGTTGAGGACGGAAGAGGACTAAAGGAAGTTGGAGCTGATCCTCAGGCCTCCAAAGGGAACCTGCTGGGACCTAGGCCATAGCTCTGTAACACTGCTTTTAACTTACAGAAATAGAAGAGAATATACTCATGTCATTTTAACCCACTAACTTTATTGTAATTTGATACATCAGCAATAGGAAACTAGTGTAATGCAAGCTGACAGAGTTTTATTTTATCTTTAGAATATAAATTCAGTGAATGCTGAAAGTCTTAATATTAAATCTTACAAAAACTAAGAATATAAGAACTTTAAACATGTACTGAAAGCACATGCTTTTATGTTATGGGATGGACAATGAGTTTTAGATCTCTTGGAATATGAAGAACTATTCTATTAAAATTCTTAATTACTAAGTTATGTATTAGCTTTTTATATGATGCTCTCTGTATCAATTTCTACAATGATAGTGATGTAGATTAGCCTTTCAGTTGAGCTAAACAACTGTAGTAACAAATCTGTGGTATGGAAATTATAGTCATAATGTGAGGAATTATTTATGTGTAAATTATTTCTTCTGTGAAAAATTATCATTAAACTATCGTCAGAAACCAGGCATCACAGTGATGAGTTTAAATTGTTGGAAGTTTTAAGTTGGAAGTGTCTGAATCTGTGAGATTTGACTAAACCTGCAAATATTTTACTTCATGTTATGTGGACTCATGGCTTTTAAACATTTTTAAACTATTATAATATTCCAGTACTGCCAAGAGCCTTACGAGATATTTAATAAACATCTTGAAACCCATTTAAAATATCATATTCCAATGAAACCAATTTTAGTATAATAGAATTTGATAGAGTCGATTGCATTGCTGAAAATAAATAGCATTTTAATTAGGAGTTTAACCTCCCTTGAAAGATTAAAAACAAGCACCTTGTCAAACTTAGCTATTAGGGATCACATTTAAAAATGTGGTGTGCATGATTTATTTTACAGGAAAACAAATGTTAACATATTTTAGAATTGCAAAGGGCACTTATTTGTGTACACAGATTAAAAAAAACACATCAATATAAAGCCTCTTGGCTCATTGGTTATGCATTTGAAACATTTTCTTGTCCATAAATTTTGACATGTAAGATGTTTGTATTAACTTGACATCTTGTCCATTGATTTAGTGTTAAAATGTTTGAAAGAAAATAAGTTATACAATACTCCACAATTCTTAGATGCTGTGGTCTGAATGTGTTTGTCTCCCCTAAATTTATAATTTGAAACCTGATCCCCAACGTGATAGTATTAGGAGTGGGTGGTTGGGAAGTGATTAGGTCCTGAGGTGGAACCTTCAGGATTGTATTAGAGCCTTTAGAAAAGAGGCCCTAGACAGGAACCTTCTGCCTATCACTACACGAATATGAAGCAAGATGCTGTCATCTAAATTGCAAAGTGAAGACCCTCACCACACACTTAATCTACTGGCACCTTGGGCTTCCCAGGCTCCAGAATTGTAAGACATAAATTTGTTATTTACAAATTACCCAATCTAAGGTATTTTGTTATAGCATCCTTAATGGACTCATGTCAATATTCTTAAATAAAATACTTGACTTAAATATAAACACATAGGTTTTTAGAATAAGATGTAACTTATTTAAAGGAACATGAAACTTTACAGATATCCACCATCAAAATAAATTGCCTTTTCCTGCCATACCTTTTCTTCATCTCATCAGAAATATATTTTTAAGCAATGGTGAGATTAATAGACCTTAAGCTGAGAACTAGTAAATTGTACAATTTTTTATAATTCAGTTTTATAAAGTTAACAAAACAGGTGCTTAAAGTTAGATGCCATCCATATTCTTAAATCCTCAGATCCAAGCAGGTAGGTAAACAAAGTAATCAACAAACTTATTTTGGAAGACAACTGGGCTGCTATAGAAATCAATCTCAGAAAATTGGGAATGGATCCACTATATGATCCAGCTATACAACTCCTAGGTATTTTTCTAAAGGCACTGAAATCAGAATATTATAGTAGTATATGCATACTCATGTTTATAGCAGCACAATTTATAAAGGCCAAATTATGGAACCAACCCAGGTGTCCATCAACAGATGAATGGATTACAAAATTATGGCATATACACATGATAGAATTCTACTCAGCAGTAAAGAAGAACAAAATTATGTCATTTGCAGGAAAATGGATGGATCTGGAGAACATTATGTTAAATGATATTAGCTAGTCACAGAAAATGAAGGGTCATATGTTTTCTCTCATATGTGGAAGCTAGGGAGTAATAGGATATAAGTAGGACTTTTGATAATGGAGGAAAAAACTGTAGTGGAGTGAGGGAGTTGGTCTTGAGGAGAGTGGGGGTGTGAATTAATGAAGGAAATACTTCCATTGACATTATGTACATATGTGAGAATACTAATGCCAATCTCAATATCTTGTATGGGGAAGGGGCAAGTGGGGAGGGAGTGAGGGGAAGTGCTGTGTGCATGTATGACACTATCATTATGAACTACATTATGATGTGAGATTATAATGCACCAATAAAAGTATTCAAAAATTGAAAAAATAAATAGCTAAATAAGATTCCCACAATAAAAAAGAAGAAAAAAACTAAAGCAAACAAAAAGACAAGAAAACATTACATCAGAAAAATTCCCCTAGAAGTATAGGTTCTCAATAATAAAAACATCATCTCACTTGGGAATATAACTGATTAAAAAATAAGTACCCACAGTGAATGAATACAAATGTATACTATTTATATTCTGCCTAAGAGGGGGGGAAAAACCTTTAAGATAATGACTAAAAAGTGGTTAAAGAAAAAAATAAATTATAAGGGATTCTGTATCTTGATTATTATTAACAGATAAATTGTCACTACACAATTATTATAAATATCACATTTATTTAAAGTGTGAAAATGTAGGATACCTTTTATCATCTTTTCTACAAGGAATTTGTGGATATACAGAGATCTCATCTTTAAGACATTTCTTATATCATCCTTTAACTTGAAAACCTTAACATTAATGCAAATGTGTTTCATTAAATAATATAAAATATTTTCTTCTAGCCAGGTGTGGTGGCACACTCTTGTAATCCCAGTACTTGGGAGGCTGAGACCAGAGGATACGGGTTCTTGGCCAGCCTCAGCTAATTAGTGAGTCCCTCTGCAACTTAGTGAGACCCTGTCTCAAAAGAAAGAATAAAAAATAGGGCTGGGGGTATGGCCCAGAGGTAGAATGCCCCTGGGTTCAATCCCCGGTACCGCAAAAAAAAAAAAAATTCTTCTAGGTATTTGTGGTGTGTTAAAATATTTAAATTCCTTAGTGATATTTCTCTATCATGAATTTGATGTCCATGGGTTTGAATATGCCAGAAGCAAGTTACTGTTAATGTATGAGGTTGTGCTATGGATTTAAATAATTGAAAGAATTAATTACTCCTCATTCTACTTGCTTGATGCACCCCTTTCTTCAAATTTCTAGAAATTAGATTTTTAGGTGAATCAATTTATTTTCCACAATTGACAAATGGGGCTTTTATATGAGTAGCATTTATTTAGTTCTTAACAGAGCAAGACAAAAGGAGAAAAAACAAGTCAGATAAGAGTGAAAAATTATAAGCTAAATTTTAAACTTGAAGGTGAAATAATTTTTCTAATTCTTAAAAGTTTTATGAAGCAGTTGCCTATTATTAATACTTCAAAATTTTATCAATAGCTTAAAAGTAATATAGGAAGAGTAATAATTTTTCAAAAAAGTACTATCTTAAAAAAGTGATGATAATTAAACTTGGAGAAAATGTGCAGATATAAGGTATTATATAGGAGGATCTAGCCAGTTGTATAATATGCAAAGTTTGAGAGAATTTTGAATTTTTATTTTGTTTTTTAACCTTGAAAACATGCTTGTCTGCCACTCTATTTCTGATCACCAAAATTTTGGATATTAGTAACTTTTTTATTGGTGCATTGCAATCATGCATCTTGTTGAAGTTCAGGGCGATAGAGGCACACATGCACACAGTACTCGTTGAGCTTTCCCCCAGTTCCCACCCTGTTACCTCCCCCTCTCCAAATTCCCATGCTCAGCACAATGGGATTCTACTCAGCCATAAAGAAGAACAAAATTATGACATTTACATGGAAATGGATGGATATTAGTAATTTTTAAAAGTTCATAGTCAAATTTTAGTTTAGTCCTATCACTTAAGCAGTATTTAATGTTTTTTCCACTGATGGTTTATTAGTTAATACCTACATATTTAGGATTAACATAAAGCTCTATAATACATGACATTGTAGAAACTTCAAAGTTTCTAATGAGTTAGAACAGTTCATGATGATGAGGTAAATGATGATGTTCTGCTAACATGTTGTTTTAAATGGTGATCATACTATATTGTGAAGTCATAATAACTAAAGTTATGGAATTTATAAACATCTTTTCAAAGGTCTCCATTAACCTTATTATTCTACTTTCAAAAGTAGATTATTTTCATATTGTTAAGAATCTTAATTTTTCTCTGATGATGAAAACATTAATATTTAAAATAAAACTGATTTACCTTAGATTAGTTTATCTTTCTAATCTCAACAATAAAATAAGTGGCTCTGAATTAATCACAATAATAAGTAAAATGTAGATTTTTCTGACCTCATTGCATTATTTTATCCTTAACAAATTTAGAACACCATAGTATGCCTGTCTTAATGTTTAATTCCCTTATACACCAATATTCAAACAATTTCTAGTTGTCCTAGCTTCCCAAGGTCTAGACTCCCATATATTAACTATTATTTTTACAAAATTGAAGTATATTGTGAATTCAATGAATATGTCTTTATTAAACTACTTTATTAATTACAGCACATTCATATCCATGTAACCGCCCTGAAGACAAGATATAGTAAATGTCCCTCACCTTAGTAAGTTCCCATGTACTCTTTCCCATATACTAATCCATACTCTTTTCTTCGATTTCCAGTGTAAGAAATAAATTTCCATGGCATCATAATAAAACACACATGTTCGAAAATGGCTCGACAAGGCAATTTTACATTTTGCAAAAAGAGATTCCTTCCAGCAGTAATGTTAGATGGGCAAAAACAACATGGCAGAAAATTGCTGGGCATTTTATTTTCAGCACAGGGCTCCTGTGCTGAACCACTCTTTGTGGGAGCCATAGCCACACATTTTTTACACCATTGACTGAAGGAGATGCTGGGGTATGGGTTGACAATTACAATTTCTAGGAAATGCCATCTTTACAAAAAATCTAAGTGCACACAAGGTTACACAATGGCGGTTTTACAGAATGGTGCTTAAATCAAGCTATTCCTTTGATAGAAAAGATCTAATTATATTCTCACACCAACATTAACTACTACTGAATTTGTAGCATCTTAAAATATTTCTCTGTTTTGTATTTCCTCTAAATTATATTATACAATTATTATTTTTACTTTGGCTTGTTTCATTCAAGGTTTTTTTGAGGCTCATCCATGTTGTTACCTGTACTAGTTGTTCATTTATTGGTAGTAAAATTACATCATATGATCATAACACATTTATCCAACTTTGATGGGATTTTGGGTTAACTTTTGGATATAATTACTAATATAAATATTCTTGTACATCAATTTTATAGACAAATGCATTAATTTTTGTTAAGTATATACCTAACATTATAAGGATAAATAAAGGAAATAAATGTAAAATCTGCTTTTTTTCTGTTAAAGAAATTATTTTTGTCGGTAAAGAAAGCAGAAGAAGGAACCTTAGGCCACCTCTGTGACTGTGGCTGCATCAACAGAACTGAAACAATTGATGAAGTGATTTGCTGCACAAGGGCTCCATTACGGCATCGACATGTACTTTTCTGTGGACTTGTCGACTGCAGGGAGATCAAAATCTTCAGTCTCAAACATTTTTGCTGTGATCATTTAGATTTGGTTAATAGTAAGGAGCTATTCAGCTTCTGGGCAGATTTTCTGTTTTTTAATCACTGTTCTGTTTTTCTCTGCAAAATTGTCATATTTATTATTTGGATTGATGAATCTCTTGCATTGATGAATCTTTGGCCAGCATCTTAGTGGCTAAAATAAATTTTGATTATTTAAAGAACAAGTATTGAACTCCAACTTCCTAAGGCACAGCATGGCATAATGGGATAGAAATAATGAAATATTAATATATGTTATTTATTCTCTATGAGCATATTAACATGTATTCTTGAAATAATCTATGAAACATCATAAATCACCATATCTAGAATTTGTAGCAATTTATTACTAAGTGAAACTCTGAAAAAAAACAATTTCACCTCTGGCTAAGAATACTTTAGGAAATCAGAAGTTGAGAGAACAGCTAGGCTTTGAAGGGGGTATTTGAGGGTAAGAAAAGTCGATTTGGAACTGACTATAATACCAAACTATTTAATGACACAATACTATATTTATAATAATCAATTTCTTCTCAAATATCAAAATTTAATTATAAAAATAGATACTAACCAGATAAAGGTCAGTTATATAACTTCTTATATGCTCTTCTGGTTAGATATAGAATGTCCCCTGAAGGGCTCATGTATTAATGTTCATAGTTGATGTAATTTAGTCATGAAGGTTGTAATCTCATCAGTGTATAAATCCACTGAAATGGATTTACTAGTAGTAACCTATGCAAGCAGGCTGTGGCTGGAGAAAGTGGGTCCCTGGGGGTGTGGTCTTAGGGACTGTGCTTTGTCTTTGAATCCCCTTGCTGGCTTGCTCTCTTGCTTCTGGCCTCCATGATGTGAGAGCAGAGCCTTGCTCTCTTCCTCTCTCTGTTTTCTACTGCCACAGACCCTGGCCTCACATGTACTGAACCCAAAATCTCCATAACTGTGAGCGAATAAATCTTCCTTCCTCTAAGTTGTGTGTTCAGTTGTTTTGGATTATAACAGTGAGAATGTTGACTGAGACATACACTATTAAAATTACAAATACTAATAAATAATTTTGTTTTTAATCATCCAGTGTTTTTATAAAACTAATTTAAATAAAATAGCCATATTTTATTCATTTAATATTACAACTAACAAAGGGGATTTTATAATTTTCTAGATATCTGGACTTTGAAAGGACAATTGTTCAATGGGCCATATATTAAGAAATAATGAAGAAATTAGGGCAAATAAACCAAATAATGGCCTTAAAAATTTCTGGAGAAATACATTTTAAAGCTGTCTATTATAAACTAATTGCATTATTAAAGCCTAATTTTTTGATGCCAATAGTTCAACACATTTTTAGTAATACCATAATGATTAATTTTAGTATAAACCAGCATGCTGAAGCCAGCATCTTATTAAGATAGTACATAAAATATTTCCCTGACTTATCTGATCATGTATTTTCCTGCATTAATAATGACAAAAACTAAATGGAAATTTTTTTTTTTTTGTGGTACCAGGGATTGAACCCAGGGGCGTTCTACTTCCGCGCTACACCCCCGGCCCTATTTTTATACTTTATTTTGAAACCGGGTCTCACGAAGTTGCGGAGGGCCTCACTAGGTAGAGAGAGAGAGAGAGAGAGAGAGACAGAGAGAGAGACAGAGAGACAGAGAGAGAGAGAGCTGATGCTGGCCGCTAACCCGGATCCTCCGGTCTCCACCTCCCAAATTACTGGGATTACAAGCATGCTCCACCATGCCCGGCCTAAATGGAATTTTTTAAAGGAAACATGGGTACATAGAACAAACCCTAAAACAATAACTGCTAGTCTAATATCACTATTACTATTGCTACCAAAGAAATCATGTGTCTCTACTAGACAGTTAGAGCCACACATATTTTTTAGTCACTGTATTTCTATCAGATATGCCATTATCACTGCTTATTCACAAATAGGGTCTATTTTATCCCTAAATAAAAATAGAGAATAACAGAAAGAGAGTTTTTCTAAAAAAAATATGGGCCAGAAAATATACTCTTTTACACACAATGGCACTGTGCTTATGAAGGGGGCTTTTTAATGCATGCATCAATTTTAATACTTTTCTTATACTAGATACTAAATGAAGTCATTACTAACATGTTCTTTCTTGACATAGACTTATTTTATTACCATTTAATGTTTTTCCTTTCTCTGTGGTGATACGGTAAGCAGCATCTACCAGCCCCTTGGTTTTCTTTCTTATACACCATACTCAGCCTCTATGCGTTTTGACTTCCCTACTTCTTGCTGACAACACCTGAAGGAAGATGGTGTACCCCAGGATTGATGTGTTTGAAACTTAATCTCCAAAGCCACATGTCAATGTTATTTGAAAATGGGCCTTTGGAAGGTAATTAAGATCAGATGAGATGGTGACAGTAAGACCCCCACCATGGTACCAGTGGCTTTTTAGGAAGAGGAAGAAAATCCCAGTCTAGGAAACTTGCTCTGTCTCACCATCTGATGCCCTCTACAATTTTCTGATGCAGCAAGAAAGTCCTCACAAAATGCTGGCACCATGCTCTTGTACTTCCCAGCCTCCATGACCATGAGCTACATAGACCTCTATTTATCAGTTATACAGACTGTGCTATTCAGATACAACATAAGAAAACAGACTAAGACAGATGAGGACTGTGTAGCAAGCCCAGATTATGAGCTTAAGACCAAGACTGTGAGTGCAACATTAAAAAAATCCCTATAAATCAAGATACTAGATTCAACTTCAAAATTTTTGACAGTTTTAACAATGAAGAGTAGCTCAAAAGTTTCTTCTTGGGTACTTAAGTGACATACAACTGGTACCAGTTATCTAGTGATTCCATAAGCTGCAAAGTAGATATTGGACTGCTTCATCTGTGAAACTCATTGCTGGCAAAAATAAAAAAAAGCAAACCCACAAGTAATGTCAAATAGAAATGGGTTTTTTCTTCTAAAGGTTTAGAAAAGTAAGCAAATATATGCTGAATAGGAGTGCTTGAAGAACTCCATGAAATAAATGATGTTGGCATATATAGAAGTTCAAAGGATTCAATTACTGAAAAGACCAGCATCTAATGGGAATTACAAAAATAACAATAGTTTAATGAATTAATGAGATTAATTAATTAATTAATGTTTAATTCATTAATGAATTAATGAGAAACTATTCAACCTTTTGGATTCTAATTGTAATATTTATAAATTGGGGGTTTAGCTGGAGCCACTATAACTAAGTACTGTAGACTGAGTGGCTTATAGGCAAAAGGAAATTATTTCTCAAAATTCTGGGGTCTAGAAGTTTGAGATCAGTGTCTGTGTGGTTGGGCTCTGGTAAGGGCTTTCTTCTGGTAGTGAGTCATAAACTTCTCACTATACCTCACATTGTGGAAAGAAGGTGAAAGAAATCTTGGGAGTCTCTTTTATAAGGAAACTAGTTCCATTTGTGAGACCTCCTGCTTCATGACCAATATCCTTTCCCAAAGGCCTCACCTCCTAATACAATCATATTGGGGAGTAGGATTTCAACATACGAATTTTGGGGAGACCAAAGTGTCCCATCAATAACAGGATTAATTATGATGCTAACCTCAAATTTCTTTTTTTATGTTCATTTAAGCAGAGTAAATGATATTATTTATGTTAAGGGTTAGAAAGTGCTGCTGAGTGCCCTATACTATTAGTTACTAGTTTTATTATAAATCAAAGCATATTGTTATAGTAAACATGATTTAAATAATTTATGTACATTACATATTTGCAAATTAGTGATTGACAGGATCTCATATAGTGTGCTTATTTGTCTTAATTTTGAGTGTTGCCATTACTTAAAAGATAGGTAGACCTAACTTTCCTAAATACATAGCCATTAAAAACTCACAATGATATGAAGTTGAATTTATGAAATTTGTATTAGCAAAAATTCCTTCAGCCCATTTCCTATACTTCTGATTTTAGCTTGTGTGATGGTTAGTCTGGATTGTCAACTTGCCTGGATCATAAAACATCTAAGATTATGTGACTTTGGGTGTATTAATGAGATGATTGGTTTATTTAATGGCAGATTAAAGGGGAAGTCCTGCCCTGAATGTAGGGAAGCAAGGTTCTGATAGGCACAGCACCTGGATAAAAGAAGGAGAAATCTGTGTGAACTATATGTGGTTCTTCCTGAAGAAAGTACGTCTGCTCTCATCTGAGATATCAGCCTTCAGCTCTTAGAACTGGACCTTCACCATTATTTTTCCAGAGAGTTTGCTCTGATTCTGAGACTCCAGCTCTTGGACCGCTCAACCAATGCCAGTTCCTCCAGATGTCCATGTGCAGTCAGCAACTTGGGACTACACTGCTTTGGACTACAAGCTGATTTGATAAATCCCCTTTTATCATATACATGTCCTGTGAGTTCTGTTACTCTAGTGAACTCTGACCAATAAAGTTTGGTTTTCAGCATATCTAGAATTTAGGAGATGTTGAATGGGCGCAGAATGTCTGAAAAGACTCATATATCATATTCTTTCATTAGTTTGAAGACAAGGGAACAAGGAAATGGAAATAGAAGCTCACAACTAATTCTCATGAATGAATTTTATCATCTCCAAAGAGGGACAAAACAAAATTAGTTTTTGATAAATAGAAGAAAAATTCCCGTAGGAAATTTATTTGTCAAGAACACTTTTTTCCTAAGCATAGTATTTACAAGATATTTATAAGTCCTAAAATAATAATGATTAAAATCTACCAACCTCAGCCTGGTGTGGTGGCACATGCTTGTAATCCGAGTACTTGGGAGGCAGAGACCAGAGGATTCAGGTTCTCAGCCAGCCTCAGCTACTTAGTGAGGCCCTCCACAACTTCGGTTTCAAAATGATAAAAAAAAGGGCCGGGGGTGTAGCTCAGCGGTAGAATGCCCCTGGGTTCAATCCCCGGTACTGCAAAAAAAAAAAAAAAATCTACCAACCTCATATGAGGTTGTAGGCTGAAATATTATAAACAAGACACCTCTCACTTCTGTTAACTGAAACCATGCCTGAGTGAAAGACTCACCAAAGCACAGTCAAATCAGTTGAAGATGTAGAAGATCCACTGAATGTGACCTGAAAAAGCAGTTGAACTGAATTCACCATTCTCTCTGAAGTTTGCTTTCAGGCAAGTACTAGATGGATTGTGTATTAGAAAAGATTTTGTTTGGAACATTTCCTGATGTCATTGTCTGGAAACAAAGAAAAACTCACTTTCCTACGAGTGTTTACTATAGCAATTTAGAGATAGAATTCCTGATAAAAATAGATGAAATATTTTTATGATTTCTGTATTGATGCTGGAATCTCTCTCTAAAGAAAAATTTTAAAAAAGAAAAACTCATTCAATTACTGCATTTTGGGGAGTAGATGGCAGAGTATTTCATAGGTTAGCATAGGTTTAGAATTTAAAAAATAAAAGTCACTGAAATACCAGCATCAGTTGCAACAGATATTTATTGCCTGGAAAGTGATGGAGTCAAATAGCATTGATTTCTGGCATGATGTACTATGACCCTCATCAATCTGTTCAGGGCCCAATGCAGAAATCAATACAATCTTTTACCATGGAAGCCTAAGGCAATCCCTCCATTTATACAGGCATAGGACTTCTAGATTGCTAATGTGATTAAAAATAATCAAGGTCTTTCCAGAAGCTTCTATTTCTAATGTATTTCAGAAAGTTTTTCCTTCTGAAAAACTCTATCTGATCAAATTTTATTACTCACCTTTTTCTTTCATTCTCTGCAATTCAATTATATACAATTCTATTGATTATAACCCTTGAGACTCCCAGCTGAGTTCAAGTAAAAACACATTTGCAGACTGGTTCAAAATGTACCACTAGCACAATATGATTCCTCTTAATGTATTAATAAATATTTATGGTTGGATATTTCATGGTCAGTATCAAAGTTTGCCTTGACCACAATTTTTGGCAGCAGGGACATTCCTATTGCTTAGAATTAATAAATGAGATGGCATTAAACTAAAAAGCTTCTGCTCATCAAAGGAAACCATCAAGAGTCTAAAGAAAGCCTACAGAATGGGAGATCTTTGCCAGCTATCCCTCTGATAGAGGACTAATATCTATAATTCCCAAGTATCCAGAGTTGACTCTTTTAAGACTCAATATTGAAAAAACAAATAGCCAAATCAGGAAATGGGTAATTGAATTAAATAGACACTTCAAAAAAGAAGAGATACAAATGGCCAATAGATACATGAAAAATATTCAACATCATTAGTAATCAGGAAGATGCAAATCAAAGCTACACTGAGATTTCATCTAATCCCAATCACAATAGCAATCATCAAGAAATCAAACAATAATAAATGCTGAAGAGAATGGGGAAATAGGAACTCTTCTATACTGTTGGTGGGATTGAAAATTTAGTGCATCTGTTATGGAGATGTGTGTGGATATTTCTCAGAAAATTGGGAATGGATCCAACCATATGATCCAACTATACCACTCTGGGTTATCTTTCCAAAGAGACTGAAATCAGAAGATTATAGTAATATATGCATACTCATTTTTATAGCAGCACAATTCACAATAGCCAAATTATGGGAGGAACCTAGGTGTCCATCAACAGATGAATGGATTACAAAATTATGGGATATAAACACAGTGGAATTCTACTCAGCAATAAAGAGCAAAATAATTTGCAGGAAAATGGGCAGACCTTGAGAAAATTATGATAAGTGAGATTGGCCAGTCACAGAAAGTGAATGGTCATATGTTTTCTCTCATATGTGGAAGCTATGGAGGGACTTCAGATAATGGAAGAAAAAAACTCCAGTGCAGTCAGGGAGGTGGTCTAGGGGAAGGTTGTGTGGGAGGGGGAGTATCAATGAAGGAATCACTTCCATGACATTATGTACATATGTGAGAATACCAGTGTCAATCTGAATACCCTGTTTGGGGAAGGGGGATTGGGAGGAGGAAGCTGGGGGAAAGCTCACCAAGTGCTTTGTGCATGTATATCACTATCAATATGAACTATGTTATGGTGTCAGACTATAATGCACCAATAAAAGTGCAAAAAATAGTCTAAAACCTTATAGATTCTAATATTCTTTCAAATATATCAACATTTGGTAATTTTTAGACTGAAAACAAAAACTAAATTTATTAACATGCTAAAAGTCAAATATTTTATTGTACTAAAATAATTTCAGGTTTTTTCTTTTTATACTTTTATTTGTACATTATAATTATACATCATAATGAGATTAAAAGTGATACAAATGTACATGCCCACTTCACTTGGTGTATTTCCTTCTGTATCACAACTTCTCCTCCTTCCTTCCTCCTCATGCATGTTAATGAGTTTGGTAGTGACACTTTCATGTAGGGACATAAACTTATTTGAAATATTCCCTTCTTCAAGCCTCATTTTTCCCCTCCCCACATCACTACCCAAATCCTCTTCCACCATTCTACTTATTTCTCACTCCATTTTTCTGAAGTCCCTTCTGTTTCCTATTTTTGTTCCAGCTTCTTTATATAGGAGAAAATGCACAGATGTTGACTTTCTGAGACTAGCTGAACTCAGCATAATATTTTCTAATTCCATTTTTTTTCTGCAAATGGTAAAATTTTGTTTTTGTTTATGGCTGAGTAAAATTCCATTGTTATGTAAACATCACATTTTATAATCTATTTTTCTGTTGATGGACAACTAGTTTAGTCCATAATTTGGCTATTGTGAATTATACATGTATCACTATAGTTTTCTAACTTTAATTCCTTTGGAAAGATACCAAGCAGTGGTATAGCTGTGCCATATAGTTTTTCCATTCTGAGTCTTTTGAGGAACCAGCACACTGATCTCTATAATTGTTGTACTTGCAGTGTATAAGAGTTCCTATTTCCCCACACTCTCACCAGCATTTATTATTCTATGTATTCTTGATGATTGCCATTCTAATTGGAGTTACATGGAATCTTGGTGTAGTTTTGACTTGAATTTTCCTGAATGCTAACGATGTTGAACCTTTTTTTCATGTATTTGTAGCCCATTTTTTTAAATTGGGTTATTTATTTTCTTGTTGGTGTTAAGATTTTTGAATTTTTATATATTTTAGATATTATTTCTCTACCAGAGGAATAGCTGGTAAAAAATTTCTCCCAATCTGTAGGCTTTCTCTTCAGACTCTTGATTGTTTCCTTTGCCACCCAGAAGCTTTTTAATTTGATGACATATCATTTATTAATTCTTTATTTTATTTCCCAAGCTTCAGGAGTCTTGTTGAGGAAATCTCTACCAGTACCTATATGTTGGATAGCTGGTCCTATGTTTTTTCTAGTAATTAGAAAGTTTCTGGTTTAATTTTGAGGTCTTTGATCCATCTTCCTTTGATTCTTATACAGGGTGAGAGATAGGAGTCTAATTTAATTCTTCTACATACAGATATTGAGTTTTCCCAACACCATTTGTTGGAAAGACTGTCTTTTCTCCAGTGTATGTTTTTGACATCTTGTCAAAAACCAACTGGCTATAAATGTGAGAATTTGTCTCAGTATCTTCTACTGTGTTCCATTGATCTATGTGCCTTTTTTTTTTGCCAATACCATGCTATTGTTACCGTAGCTCTGTAGTATAATTTGAAATCAGTTATTGTGATGCCTCCTGAATATTTTTTACTGCTCAGAATTGCTTTGGATATTCTGAGTGTTTTGTTATTCCATATGAATTTTAGGATTGTTTTATTAATTCTGTGAAGAATGATATTGGCATTTTAATAGGGATTGCATTTTAATAGGGATTGGGATTTTAATAGGGATTGTAAATTGCTTACGGTAGCATGACCATTTTGACAATATTAATTTTGCCTATAGAAGAACATGGGAGGTCTTTCCATCTTCTAAGGTCTTTTTCAATTTTTTTCTTCAGTGTTCTATAATTTTCTTTGTGGAGTTTTTGACAGTCTTGGTTAGATTTATTGCTAAGTATTTTTTGACTATTGTGAATAATTTAATATTTCTTTTTCAGTAGATTTGTGGTCCATGTATTCTACCCAGCTACTTTGTTACTTTGTTGAATTTGTGTATCAACTTGAGAAGTCTTCTGGTTGAGATTTTTGGATCTTTTAATTATAGGATCATGATTGCATTATCTGCAAACAGGGATAATTTGTTTTTTTCTTTCAATTTGCATCCCTTCAATTTCCTTCTCTTGCCAAATTGCCCTAGCTAAGATTTCAAGAAGTATAGTGAGTAGGAGTGGTCATAGTGGACATCATTATCTTCTTCCTGATTTTAGAGGACATGCTTTCAGTTTTTCCCATTCAGCATGATCTTGTCTTTGGGTTTAGCATATACTGTCTTTATGATTTTGAGGTAAGTTCCTTCTATCCCTAATTTCTCCAGTGTTTTTTTAACATAAATGGATGTAGGATTTTGTCAAATGCTTCTTTGAATCTATTGAGATGACCATGTGTTTTTTGGTCATTGATTCTATTTATGTGATGAATTATATTTATACACTTAATGTGTGTTGAACCAACCTTTCATTCCTGGAATGAAGCCAACTTGGACAGCAGTGCATAATCTTCTTGATGTGGTTGTCTGTGTGCATTGTTAGCATTTTATTAAGAATTTTTGCACCTATGTTCATCAAGGATATTGTTCTGTATTTTTCTTTCCTTGAGGCTTCTCTATTCAGTTTTGTTATAAACATGATGTTGGATTCATAGAATGTGTTTGGGAGTATTCTGTCTCTTTCTATATCCTGAAATAATTTGAGAACCACTACACTTATTTCCTCTTTAAAGGTCCTTAAGAATTAACCTGGGAATCGATCTGGTAGTGGGCTTTTCTTTGTTGGAAGGCTTTTTATTACTTCTTCAACCTCCTTTTTGTTATTGGTTTGTTTAGGTTTTCTTTATACTCTTGATTCAATTTATGAAAGTTGTATGTGTCTAGACATTTGTCAATTTATTTTAGGTTTTCTGATTGTTGGAATATAATTTTCAAAATATTTCCTAATGATCCTCTGAATTTTCACACTGTGGTGGTATCTCCTTTTTCATCTCCTATTTTATTAATGTGGGCCATAGATATCTTTCTTTTGGTTAGATTGGTTAAGGGTTTATCAATTTTTTATCTTCCCCAAAAAATCAACTTTTGTTTGATCTTTATAAAAATTCTCTATTTCATTATTTTGTGCTCTGATTTTAATTAGTTCCTGCCTTCTACAGACTTTATGGTTAGTTTGTTTCTATTTTTCTTGGGTCTTGAGATGCATCATTAGGTTGCTTATTTGAATTCAATTAATTTTATGTGGGCACTCAATGCTATAAACTTTCCTTTTAAAACTGACTTCATAATGTTCCAAAGATTTTGGTAAGTTCTGTCTTGATTTTCATTTGATTCTAAGAATTTCTAAATTTATCACCTTATTTCTTCTCTGCCCAATCCTCATTCAACAGTACATTGTTCAATTCACATGTATTGGTGTAATACTACTGTATCTTTGTCGGGAGCTATGTCCTTGGTTTAGAGTTATAGATATAGCCCTGAGAGGTACAAGCTCAACCAAAGGTGCAGGTTGAGACCTGCTGATAAGTGTGCTGTGTTTTTCACAACAGCTAAATGTTCTCAGAGGAGAGACTTGACCCCGGAAGAGGGGAGGAGGTTGTCTGGGAACATTCTGTTTGCCCAGACAAATGTTAACATTGTATGGTGAAAGGACCTTGTATCTTTTTCTGATGCTCTAGGAAGGTATATAAGAACTGGGCTAAATAAAGTCGGGCGGCAGTATTAACTGTGAGCCTTCAACCTCAAACTTGTGTTCCTGTGTGATCAATCCCGACACCCTCCGCAGAGACTCGGTCCAGGCTGCGCGGGCGCGGCAATTGGAGGTTCCACCGAGATCTGAAAGCGAGGATAGTGGACGGGGTCATCCCTTGTGCCGGCCGGGACGTATTGGGGTAAGTTACAAAAGAAAAGTTATAAGTAAAGACTTGAAATATGGGAAATTCACAGGGAAGAGTTGATTTAGAATTTCAATTGAAAAGGCTATTGGAGGAACAGGGAACTGCTATTAAAAATAAAACCCTTGAAGATTTCTTAAAGTCCATAGAGAGGGCAAGCCCTTGGTT